>CM077241.1:16243496-16350996 GCA_039654775.1 Spinibarbus caldwelli
CTCCCTACTCAAACTCCATCCATATGGGCATATGGACAGAAGACCTTGATTTAATGTCCCCAATAAATGTTTGTTTTAAACAGGCAGTGAAAACCCATTGCAGGTGTACTGTATTTTATCTCCTCCCGCCCCCTCGCAAGCCATCATTTCCTCCCATTTCACACTGCCCCTCTGGTCAGGATACATATTAACTTGTAAAGTTGGGAGATGGGTTGGTGCGGGGGATCTGATTATGTCGGCTGTGGCCTGGGGAGGAATGTTGGCAGGGAATGGAGCTGAGATCAGGGCAGCTGGGAGCCTGCTGGGCAGATGGGATAGAGAGGGGAAAAAAAGCCATCAACTCTTGCTGCTCTCTCAGCTCCTCTGTCTACAACAAACCCTCTATTCTCACCTCCTCACAGTAAATATATGTTCAGCCCCCTCTGAAGAGGGGGAAAGAGGCTCAGAGACCGTGACTGAGGGTCTCGGAAGGCAAAGAGGACGTGGTTTTCTTCTTGGAGAGTTCAGAAGGGAAGCGATGACGGGCTTTGTAAAGAAACCATAAATGAAAACGAAAAGCACGTTTATGTTTAAGCTCATGAATTGCATTGTGTTGAGATATACTGAGCATACTGGAAAAGCAGTTCACACGGTTATATATTTTCCCTTTCAACAGAACGGCAACAACCCTGAGCGCACAATTCATACAAATGAATCACCGATAATAGCAGTCACATCTTGTTCTTTTGCGTTCACCGGTGGTCGACTTTTTGTGAGGGAGTGTGGGCTTTAAAAAGCTTTTAATCAAGCATTAAAATGAGCCTCAACATGGCATCCTTACAGCCACTGGCTTTATTTTCCCAGTGAGAGCTGAAATAATAGCCATGCAGTTAATGTGAGCTTTACAGATGCCCAGAGGAATGTGAGACAGAAGGTTAGAAGATGCTCCTCCAGACAAAGGTTACCTTAAATCTACAGGTCAGAACATTTATGCTCCCCATGACAACCGCTGCGATTTTGCACAGCCTTATCACTGGGTGTAATTATACGTAGTCCTTCAGAACAGTATTGTGAAAGCAGCTCTTTTGGCTGTCTGTGTCATGTACTGTAATTCAAGGAACATTCCTGTGTTTGGTGTCCACAAACAGCAAGGTTTAGGCAAAACATAGTTACAGTAATAGGTGGTACAGTGCGAAATAACTGTCTGAAAATGTCCAAAATATACTCAAATGTAATGACCCTTTCTTATCGATTCACTGTTGAATATAGTTTCAAATACATTCTCAAAAGTGTGTTTACATGTTTGTGCACAGAAAATTTAACATACAGTATCTCTAAAACATGTAATTTTATACAGCAATTGTATTTTTTTTTCTTTTCACATTTTCTAGTTGCCATCTTTTGATATTTCAAGCACCTGAATCTGAGTGTAACATCAGTGTACCATAATAGGCTTTTAATTTATTTATTTTATTTTATTTTATATATATATTTTTTTAAATGCTGAAGTTGTTTTTATATAGCAAATAACAATATATATGTTATCTGTGAACCTGGACCACAAATCCAGTCATATGTAGCACGGGTATATTTGTAGCAATAGCCAAAAATACATTGTATGGCTCAAAATGATCGATTTTTCTTTTATGTCAAAAATCATTAGGATATTAAGTAAAGATCATGTTCCATGAAGATATTTTGTAAATTTCCTACTGTAAATATATCAAAACTTAATTTTTGATTAGTAATATGCATTGCTAAGAACTTCATTTGGACAACTTTAAAGGCAATTTTCTCAGTTGTTTTATTATTATTTTTTTTGCACCCAAAGATTCCAGATTTTCAAATAGTTGTATCTCGGCCAAATATTGTCCTATCCTAACAAACCATACATCAATGGAAAGCTTATTTATTCAGATTTTGATGATAAATTCCAAAAACCCTTACGTCTGGTTTTGTGGTCCAGGGTCACATTTATTTTCTCCATCCATCCATCCATCCATCCATCCATCCATCCATCCACCAATGAAATTGTTGGTCTGCCAAACCCCATCACTACAGCTGTTATTAAAGAAATGCACCCCTTGTTACAATTGTCCCCTACTAGTAATGTTAGAAATGTCCTCATCTTCCTTTGCACTTTTTGCAGTTTGACCAGTGTTCACCTCTAGTTAATTCAAAGATTGCACTGCAGGGCTTGTGTCCTGCCTGGCTGTGAGGGGTCCGACGAGAGGTGAAAATCAGGCTGCTACAGTGTGGAAGAAGATATATAGGGTCAGCCTTCCCTCAGGATGGACTGTGAATTATTGAGTGACACTGACAGCATCAAGTGCCTTCTGCATTTGACAGGGCCCAGGGCCTGACCTCAGATTCACCAAAATCAGGCTTCACTTCAATGGAGTCACTTTCTGCGAGAGCTTTGATATCATTATACCTAGAGTCCCTCACCTTTTGGCTGTGACTGCTTCTTTGAAAAAAAGTTAAAAAGGAGAGACGGTGGAAAATAGGGCAGCAGACAGCGAGGACGTGCGAAGCGAACAACTTTCTTTTGCTTTGAGAATCACAGAAAAAGTATAAGAGTTTTTTTTTTTTTTTTCAGGAATTAGCAATTTGAAATTTCTGCAAATTAAATTCAAGGGCAAAGGCAAATAGCTGTGAGGATTAGAGCATGTTTCATTTGTAAAGAAAACAGGGGAAGATTCAGCTTGGTCCTCTTCATTCTCAGCCACTTAAATGGCTTTGTAATTGAAAACAACTTCATAGACGCTCCTTTGAGAACTCATTCAGACTGTGGATTATAGGCCACAAAGAAAAGGGTCTCAAAGCAAACAAGTCTGTATGTGATTAATGGCTTAGTCTACTGTGATAGCTTTAGTGCGCTAAAATATTTACAACAAGCCATCGTAGTCAGAACGAAAGGGGTGGGGGGCCACGATTTAAGAGCCCGCCACAACTTTCAATGTCACCTGGCGTTTTTTTTTCCCCTTTCTCCTTTTTCACTTTTATTCCATCCGCAATGAAAAGATGTCTCTGATAATAATAATAACGTGTTATCGGCAAGAACAAAGTGACTGAGATCTAATCAGTGAGCGCGTAATCCTTCTTTTTTTTTATCCCTCATCTGTAACATCAGGTAGCTGGATTTTGATAGGGACCGGATGATTTAGGCTCTTTGCCGATGTTTTTCCCCATCCGTCGTCTCTGTGTCTCCTCCATCACACCTCCCTATGGGAAAGTAACTCTCGGTGTGAACACACACGGAGAAACGCCTGATTAATGGGTCTGTTGCTTTAAATGACAAATTGTTCAAGCAACCCTCCCACTTGGACTCTCCCGTCAGCATTATATTGGCATAATTTCTATCATATCTGCACCTAACAGCGTATCCGTAGACAGAGGTAATGTCATTCCAACAATGCTGGAAGAATTTCCAGATTCCTCGAATATAATTTGCAACCTCAAAAGCAATCAGGATAGAGTCATCCTTATTCAGGGTAGATGCCCATACTGCCACCCCTTAATCTGGATCCCTCGCCTCCACACATTCTGCCGTATAGCTTTTGATTTCCAAGACTCGCAATCAATTACAGCGTATCAAGTAATCAATTAAGTGTGAGCTTTGTGTATTGGCAAAAAGAGTGCGCTAATGTGTCCCGTATCCACTGCTGTTGGGTTAGTTTGCTCTCACTCCCTCGGGGGCGCTAACTTGAAATAGCTTCGCTTCTCCGGTCTCTCTTTTCTTTTGTTCACACTCGGAGCTGGAAAATGAAATGCGAGTCTGCTAATCTCATTCGTTCTTTAATGTTTAATTCTACTCTGAAAGCAGACGGTTGTAGTATACTCTAAAACAAACTCTGCACTGAGAGTTGAGGCGCCGAGTGCGGGAGTTGCAATTTATTGCTCATGATCTCTCATTTCACTTCACATAATTGCCTGCATCCTTGAGGTATACGTCAGGAGCTGGTGCTTTGAAAATAACTGTCTCAATAAAACAAGATGTATGTGACAACAGCGTGAGAGTTTAGTTTTGCTCTGGGGAGCGGATGCTGTAGCGTGTAATAAAAAACGGCTTTGCGTTCTTCCCTATGAACCTATCTATTCTATGTTGTTATTGGTTTACCTGCTCTAAAATGCTCATCTGAGAGCTAGTCTTCGCCTTGGACAAGGTTTGTCTTGGTCAGCCTTCCCATATTTTCGGGAAACTGACCCTGCATACAGTGATTATCTCATCTCCGCTGACTTAAGCAAAGCGCACACTATCACAGTGGAAAATTTATTGTTTAGCGGCTCTTTCAATGCTCAGGAGACTTAATGGAATTTCTTAGTTATGCCTCATTTAATATCTTTGTCTCAGATGTTTCTCCTAGGTTCCTTAAGTGAAATAACAATATACATTGATAGGCAGTAAGAGTACCTAAAATAATTTTTAAAAAGACTACCGTTAAAAAGGTTGTGGACAGTAAGTTTTTTTAATGTTTTTAAAAGGAGTATATAAAGCTGCATTTATTTGATCAAAATACAGTAAACACAGCAAATTTGTGAAATATTATTACAATTTAAAGCAGTTTATTGCTGTGATGGCAAAGCTGAATGTTCAGTAGCCATTACTCCAGTCTTCAGTCTAACATGATCCTTCAGAAATCATTCTGATATGCTGATTTGGTGATCAAGAAACATTTTTCTTATTAATGTTGAAAACAGTTGTGCTGCTGAATATTCTTTTTTGGTCACACTTTATTTTAAGTTTCAATTCTCACTATTCACAAACCATTAACTATGACCTTTGTCTCAATAAATTTCTAATTTGCTGAATATTAATAGTTAGTAAGGTAGTTGTTAAGTTTAGGTGTTGGGTAGTATTAGGGATGTAGAATATGGTCATGCAGAATATGTGCTTTATGAGTACTAATAAACAGCCAATATGTTAACAATAGGCATGCTAATAAGCAACTACTTAATAGTGAGAATTGGTCCTTATACTAAAGTGTTACCTATTTTTTTGTGTAAACCATGATACATTTTAAAAAAAAACTTTTCTAACATTATAAATGTCTTAATCACTTTTGATCATACATTTCTATTTCATTTTCTTTAAAAATAGTTATAAAATGATTAGTTCCAGTCTTTGATTCTGATTGGTCAACAGCTGTGTTTTAGTTGCTTCACCCAACAGTTCTGTGTATCACTCCATGTATTATGTATTTCAGCAAAATTAACTATTTATTATTTATGAAATGATATATGAGTGACCCCTTCTGAGGCCACGCCCTTCCTGCTGTCAAAGAAAGCCTTCTCATGCGGGGAAAACATTGATGTGTGCGTGTGTTTGCGTGGAAGCTAACAGTTTCCAAAGTGCGGAGGGAATATTACTGTATTTTTTAGTTTTCTGTTTCAGATATAGTACTGTATGTCCACCAATTTATTCTGTAATGACGCTGTGCTGTGCTTTACATCGTGCCTAACAGCACCTTCAGTCATGACTTATTCACAATACAGCATGGCCTCTCATACCTTTTTGCTTACATATAGTATTTTTACGACGTACTTAAATGAGGCATATGGGCTATTTAAAACCAACACATGAATTAAATGCAACTGAATTATTTTTATTTTTTATTTTTTCCCAACTCTGACTTCAATAGCACTTCACATACGAGAAGTGGTAGCGAAGCAAAAGTGTTGGAGCTATTAATGAAGCTGTGCAGCATCTTATTCCATTGCCTCAGGGCTTCATTCAGCATGAGGCTAGAGCTGGATTTTAGAGGTTTTATTTGACTTGGGTTTATAGAGATGCCCACTGAGGATAAGACAGCTCTCTAAGAAATCACATACGAGCTATACAGGTGTGTATCATATTACATAACAATCCAAAGTTGTGGCAACAGAAACTCTGTGGATGATTGATGACTTACTGAGCACTGCATTTTGCATGGTTAGATGAAACTACTACGGTATTTCTCAGCAAGTAAATCATTAGACTGGTTACTATCATTAATGTCATTCCTGATTGACATCAACTGTGTCAACATGTCAACAAAACTGTTAAAGTAAATGCTCCTCACCCCGCAGCACTGTAAATCTGCAGGAAGTTTCCCAAGGTGTCACATTCCCTCATGTTTCTACAAACTACACCCAGTATCACCGATAACTGTCCATGCTGTTTAGTTTGGTAAATAAAAGATAGCCTCATCTAATCCACCAAGTCATCCCCTATGGTATACAGACTGTGGGAATACTGACAGCCGCTTCTACAATCCCTTGACATCTTATTTTAGGCAGCTCTCCCAGAGCCTGGAGGAGTCGGGGCCAGCATAGCAGATGCCTCGGGGCAGTTAGGCAGAGGCTGGGCCACGTGGCTGCTGAGCTGGCTGCTGCGGGTGTCTTTAGCTGGGTTATCTGTTCTCATAGACTCTGAGAGCTTTTGCTCAGGAGGAGCTGGTCGAGATTTAAAATAATTGGGTGTGTGGTGGCATAGTTACAGACTTCCATGCGAGTGATGGGAGCATGCTGGGTCTAATTAGAAGATTCCTTGTTTGACAGACACACAAGACAGACTGCTTGATCCCAGTTAATTGTCATTAATTTGATGTTTGTCTGGCTGCTTAAGTCCTGAAGGTCCTGTCTGGTGTTTTACAAGACAAGACAGAAAACCAAACAGACTAATATGTGCCCAGAACAATATTTTGAGTGAATAACAACATATAATTTGGTCTGCTTATCACACAAAGCAATCCAAACTGATATACGAAACAGAGCTTTTTTGCATAATTAAAATTGTTTGTAGAATTAAACTTAAAAATGTGTTTTTTTATTTTATTTAATTAATTATCTTTTTTACAGTTATTCAAGACAAAAAATGTGAACATTTATGTTTTTTTCACTGGTTTTCACTAAAGCATATCATAAAATAAAATATCAAATACAAACTATTGTAGGCTCCTGTTATTTTTGTAATAATCATCTCAACTAAAAAAACTACATTTATATAATCAGATATATTTGGAAATTATAAGGCCATTTTTATTTTTAAATATTTCAAATGTATTTTTTGAAAGTATACAGAAAATAAGAAGAAAATAAGAGCAATGAATCACCACTTTAAAAAAGTTCTTCAAGTTTATTTATTTATTTTTTTTAAAGATATTAATCATAAAAAGTACTGTACTATTGATGTGGCTTATGTGACTGATGGTATTGTGCAATTTGCAAACCAGACTTCTCGAGTACACAGACATGACTGCAAATACAAGATACAAACCGCAATCAGAGCATGACGCTCTATGCTAACTTAAACTTCTCTCGTGTTTACTGTCTGCAAAACAATTAGTTTTGCAACACTTGTCTTTTTGAATGCGGTACAGATGGCTGTGATGAACGTCTTGTGCTGGCCCATCTTGAGCTGAGAGCTGCGGTTGGGTAAAACTGTTTACTGTTGCAGCAGGAGATCTGTCAAAACTAGCTCACTGTTCAGCCTCATGACATAGGAAAGAAAGAATCTCATCACAGTCCCATCACAAAACCACATGTGCCTTCCTTTTCCCATCATATTGAGGCACATTCAGCGGTGGAATCTGATGCTGCCCCTCCTTCTGGACGCCTCAGCTTCTGTCCAACCGTAGAGGGAACAAAAAAGTGGGGAATGTGTGTGAGGACAGAGAAAGAGAGACAAAAGTGAGTGCAAAACAAATTAATTTACCCCATTTAACCATCAGATGTCAGTATGTAGCTGGTACGGAGCTCGCTAACTGAGGCGTTGTGTGGCATCAGTTTAAAGTAATTATATGACGAGAGACAAGAAGAACAACCAAAGGGATGGTCATTTCTGATGAGAGCTGACTAAAGAGGACATGAGAACATGATTTTACAAACCACAACTAATGGAGCCACTTGGATGAGTGGTGAAATGTTCTGAACACATTCAGCTGAACAGCATAAATCTACTACTAGAATATGATTTTACATTTTTATGCTACAGTCAAACTATAACCTCAGCTCACTGTATTCATCTCTGTTAAAGGGATAGATCACCCAAAAATGAAAATTACCCCATGATTTACTCACCCTCAAGCCATCCTAGGTGTATATGTTTGTCTTCTTTCAGATGAATGCAATCAGAGTTATGTTAAAAAATGTCCTGGCTTTTCCAAGCTTTATAATGGTAGAGAATGGAGGTCGAGATTTTGAAGCCTAAAAAGTGCATCCATCCATCATAAAGTATATTCTACATGGCTCCAGGGGGTTAATAAAGGCCAAACAAAGTGATGTGTTTGTGGAAGAAAAATATCCATATTTAAAACTTCATAAACCGTGTAATCTTTCACTAACAGTCGTACACACGTTTACGAGAGAACAGCATTCCAGCGAATCTTTTTTTCTTAATTCAGTTAAGTGATCTTACTTGTGGAACAATACTTATTGAATTTCTCCAAACATTTAGTCCACTTAAACCCCACCTGCAACCAACAGCAAGCTCACAGGTACGTTTACACATACTGTACTATGCATGGCAGGCCAGTAGTTGGCGATATCACTTTGTAAAGTCTACATGCCTACTACATGCCTGCCCACATATCTATAGACTGAACACGTAATATGCATGCACATGATGTCACTGTTTTTACAAATTCCCGTTTTTTTTTGTAGTTTACATAGAGAGGATAATGGTATCATTTTCAAAAATGTGCACTTTCAAAAGTTTGTGTTTTCAATCCCCCATAACACTCTTTTCGTGTAAATGAATGGCCAAATGCATAAAAAGTTTTCCGTTTTTAGTTGAAAACATTATCATGTAAATGGCATAGAAATGAGATCATACAAATATGTATGAATTAGCCACCAATTCGACAAAATGTTAAAATGTTACAAATTGACATGTGATTGTGTTGGTTCATCCAATCATTGTTACTGACCTCATAAATATGGGATTTACAAATACAGGGTTAAAAATGTAGTGTAAAACTCGAAACCGGGCCCTCATTACTAACCATGGGTAAAGATTAAACAGACTGAAACATAGCACAAGATAACTCAGGATTGACAGTGACACTGGGTTAACATTTGCAAACGTGCCAAAAGCTCATGTCAGTCTTAATGCTATCAGTCCATCTTGCCCTGAGCAAATTTGTAAACATGAATCTATAGAGTCGGTGCTTTATGCAATTGAATTTCCTGCAAATCCTTCAACACGACACTCTATTGTTCCTCAAATTCCAGTGTCAGGGCGTCTATAGTTGGGGTTAGGCTTAATGGATTGCTCCACTGACTGGCTGATCATATCTGCTGATGACCATATGCATCAAAACTCTCTAGAGCCCCCCTAACTTTCCCATCATGCCCTTGATAAGTGTGGTCTGTTTTATCCTCCCTAGCAGCCTCACAGAAGGCTGAAGCTTATCTCCTGCAACCTGAGCTCCAAACATTAATCACTCTCCCAGCTAAGACAGAAATTAGTCACAGCGCTATCTAGTCGGCAATCTCACAATGATTAACGTCAACCTCCCACCCCTCCGACGTCTGCTTGACATTGCCCAGCACTGTATGATCTGGCTTTAAAACAGAGAGAGCCCTACAGTGACCAAGAGGACAGAGGAATAATCCACACCAGACAGGAACATTAGGTGTTAAGCTATTTATCTGGCCAGTGTTTATAAGATTTATCTTTATTTTCTCTAAAGGTGAAGTGAGTATTTTTTGTGCCTGTAGTGTCACCAGACAGAATTGAAAATATAATGATAAAAGGTTTGCCGAAATAAAAGGTAATGATAAAACACTCCCCAGTCTGCTGTTGGTCAGCCAAACAGATTGTCCCGTCCAGAACTCATGCCATTGGTTGATCAAATGTGCTAGTATGGATGCTCAAATATACTGGAAATAAAACAAATACACAAGTATTTACACATTTATGGGAATTATATGGAAGCCTAATTTACATTAGAAAAAAAAATCTTTGGTAAATCACAATTATGAGATAAGACTTATTATATGTCGAAATTATGACATAAAAGTAAAAAATGGTCATTGTTTTGACATGTTGTCATTATTTTTGTATCTCATATTATTATTATTATTATTATTATTATTATTATCATCTCATATTAATATTATTTTATATCATACTTTTTATCTCATAATTAAGACATAATGAGGTATCTCATTTCATGCCCTGGCTCAAAACTTTCTTCTCATAAATATAAATTTGCATGTTTAGTATGTCATATGACTTTGTCATAATTATGACTTAGTAACTCATGATTTCAACTTTTATAATTTTGACTTTTTATGTCATGATTATATTTACTAAAGCGTGATTTTTTTCTTTTGTGTCAAAAATGGGCTCCCATAGAGTTACGACTATAATATTATTAAAAAAAAAAAAAAAAAAAAGAAAAAATACACACTTTACTATGAAAACATTTTTTTTTTTTTTAGTTTGTGAACATGTAATTTCAGATATCTTAATTGTGATGTCTTAAATTTCTTAAATATATGTAAATGCATAAATTATCTTTAAATTATATATTTGCCAGTTTTATTGCATTAACAAATTGAAAATTTGTTTTAATATATTAGGTTAATACATAGCAAAATTAAAATGGAAAATTCGAACACATAGAGTTTTATATTTAAATTACATTAAAAGTGTAGGAATTGTAGAGCCCTATGAATGAAATCCGTTTTATTTATTTTTTTTTACCAAATTCTATTTTATTTTTTTCAAAATTCCATTTTTTTGGTTTTAATTTTTATGGATTCTGTTTTTTCCCCCCTTTTAATTTTTTCTATACTTTGTTTTAATGGTTAAATGAAATTTTATTCACAAAAAAAAGTTTAACAAAAATGACATTTTTAAGGCCCTATGAAATATGTTTTATTTTTTCCTCAAATTCTCAAACATCATGAGCATCAAGCTTGCTTCAGCATGTGTGTAGTAAAAGAAACCGCACATCTAAGCCATTCATTCACACAGAGACTCACAGAACATGCAGGATTCATATTTAAATAGTATTTTTGTGGCTTAATATTCACAGACACTCGTGTTTTGATTTAAGTATACTGACCTATTTTTGATTTGTTCATCCAAAATTTGGCAAATTCCGTAACATTCCACGTTATACAGTAAATTCTGTTTTTATGACTGGATTCCATGATTCCGTCAGCGTTTTCCGCATCGAGGAAACCCTAGGAACCCTAGAATTGGCAAATACAAATTACATTCATGAATTCGTTTTTTCTGCAATATCATTGTATTACAAGGTTTTCCTTTGACCGGTTTATTTCTTTATTTTTTCAGAGAGTTTTTGTTTGCTTGTTCTTTCTTTCTTGTTCTTTCTTTTTCTTTCTTGTTCTTTTTCAAAATTATATGCACAGTGCACATTGTTGTGCCATCAGCTAATCAACACTGTATTGATGTAATTTACCTGCAACTCCATAATTAACCTTAACATATTTAAAACTACAGTGAATGGCTATAAAAACTTCCCATGAGCAAAAACATCATATTTCAAATCACACACTTCCTGAGGGTCCAGCGTCAGCTGACCAACTGCCATTGAGATGAATGAACATGCTAACGGATAGGTCCCAGGTATTATAGACCCCCTAGGCCATAGTGGTAATGTTCTCATTTCAGTATTATCATGTCATCATAAAAATCCCAATTTAGTTCAGCCCATCCAGTCGGAGACAGCTCCCGCTAACAGTGACAAGACCAGCTGCACAAGGAGTATTTGAGCTCCTGTTTAACACATTCCTCCTCCTCCTCCTCCTCACCCACTACTGCACTCGTTCACCTCCTCTGAACACACACTATCTCTCTCTCCCCTTCTCTCCTCATCTGGCTTCAACTCCTCCATGATGGATGTGTGAGTGGGTGTCCTTGTGACCCCTCCGCCACTACAAACAGTGGTGTGGATAAACTCCTCTGCCAAGCAGAATATTGATTTCATGTTTAAGCACGCTCTCTCTCTTACACACCCCACATCTTTTAAAATATATTTATTAAGTATCGTACAGCCATTGTTGCCAAGGAGACAACTAACAGGATGACCCAGTGTTTCAGAGTCAAACCCGAATGACTGAAGGAAGGTTGATTCCCACACACACTCTTGTACATACGGAGCTCCTGAGAGAACATGGCAATATATTTGAGATCGGATAAGCAAATATCAAATGACCCACCACTTTTCTGCCTGTCGATTTTTCTCAAGGCAATCTCACTTCCAGTTCAGATCAGCTCGCTCCGAGTATCTCTTACCGTGACATTATTGATCAGTTATGCCATTTGGTTCTCTTTGTGTGTTTTTCATCTTTAGGCTTGTATTAAAATGAGGGAAGACATGTCATAACAAAATGACAGCAATCCTTTTGTTTACAGGCCACGGACGGCTAAAAGACAACAGGAATTCAGTCATTCATTCATACATTTAAGATGCATTTAACATCCAGAATATGGCATATTTCTGAGTCAAACACAGTGTTGTTTTTGTTAACTAAATCTAAGACTTATTAAAATTATTGCTTTTAACATGGACTATTATGTATAATTTTGGTAATTGAAATAGAGCTAAAATAAAATAAATTATATCATTTATACTGTAAGTATTTTGAAACTAAGGGGTACCTATTCTAATATTACGTGGTATGGCCTAAATAATAATCTTATGTTTAGGAGTGATTTAGAAAGACAATATTCTTTGTATAATTTTATACTGGTATTTTATTATAGGCCTAGGTATTTTTAACCATTCTATTATTAAAGGAAACATGATTATTACTGAACAACAAAACTGGACATCTAGTGAAATGAGTTAATGAGTTTCTGCTATGATTTATAATTCACAAGTTAGCTTACCTTATGAAAGTTTATTCGTCGATCTCAGCTGAGTCACACCAGCAACTTCCCAACACCACTATCACCAAATAACTTTGCATGATATACCATCAAGGTTCAATGCAGCTTAAAACAAGCTTACCTCTTTCCAGCTGTTCGCAGAAAAAAATGCATGATACAACATTTGAATTTCAGTGGATGTACTGTGATGTTTTTATAGCAAAAAAGAAAAAAGAAAAAAAAAAGATTTAGTTTGGCCATCAAACAATTAAATTAAAACTAGTGCAATATTCTTCTCTGTAATTACTGTGCAAATATACACTTGTTCTGTGTTTAAACCCAACTTGTTCCTCCCTTATTCCATGTAGTTACAGGGTAAATACAACATTTGCGGGCTGTAAATTAAAGTGGTGCTGTTACCTCTTTATTCCATGTAGTTACAGGGTAAATACAACATTTGCGGGCTGTAAATTAAAGTGGTGCTGTTACCTCTTTATTCCATGTAGTTACAGGGTAAATACAACATTTGCGGGCTGTAAATTAAAGTGGTGCTCTGTAACCTCTTTGTTCCATATAGTTACAGGGTAAATACAACATTTGCGGGCTGTAAATTAAAGTGGTGCTTGTTCCCCCCTTATTCCATGTATTTACAGGGTAAGTAGCTACAACAAATTGCTCTAAAATGATTGTTTATACAGTAGGTCATACATTAAATATCAGGTAATATATCAATAAACGTGACTGTTTTATCTAATTCAAATATTATTTGAAATTTGGGTTTTTAAATTAAAATCACACACAATATGACAACAGTAACAACACAGGCAACAGATAATAAAAGATAAAAATTTATTACACCAGTTCAGAAAAAGCAAAGCAACTCCATGCTTATACAGCTTATACAGTTAAACCAAATTCTTTTGAAAAGTTTGTTTAAGAACAAAATTAAGATTTTGTTCAATTTGTTCATGTTTTTCATCCACTGACGAAGTTAAACTATAGCAAACTGACAGGATTTTACCGTCTTTGATTTTACCGTTGTGATCCACGTCCTCAAGCAACATTTTGACTACTTCGGTTCCCGACTTTACTGCTCAATGTTGTGAGAACATACTTGGACAAAACTCTTCTCGGAAAAAAATCTCTCTCCTCTTCACTTCGATTAGTTTACTTGTATTTTCGACACATATTCCTGTCATGAGCACCGCAAACACGGACAGACTTGTCTCAAGCGCCATTCAAGCTGTTTCCAGTTCCCGATCAGCACATTCACTGCTCCAGCTTTAAACGAACACTGTTTCAAAGTTGTCCCTCGTCTGCGCTTCGATTATTTTTTCCCTATTTTCCACACGTTTCCATCTTCAGCACCGCAGACACAGATTTCGTCGCACACAGAACCGTTCGTGTTTGAACCATAGACTGTATAAAAACATGGACGTAGTGTCCGTGACGTCACACGTAGGTTTCTGAAGAGCGTTTTTGAAGCATAAAGTAGGCGGAGACGGCTGTCGCCATGCCTCACTCCCGGATAATTGAAAATGGGCAAAGAGGCGGGAGCTGGTTGCTGAAGCCACGCCCACTTAGCTCGATGGTGGTGACAGCAGTGGCAATCCACTTGTCACTCAAGTGGCCACGCCCTTAATTATGCAGAACTTTAAGGCTCAATATATATTTGAAACGGATGAGTTATAAAAAAATATTCACCCCCTGCACAGTTGTCATGAAGGGAAAAATTAGCTATATAGACCAAAACCACTTTTTGTACCAGGCTGTAAACATATTTTTTTCTGCTGTAAAGTTGGGCATTTTAACATGGAGAGTCTATGCGACTGACTCCCTTTTGGAGCCAGCCTCTAGCGGCCAGTCGATGAATTGCAGTTTTAGTCACTTCCGTGTTGGTTTCACGAGAGAGACTGGAAGGTTGCCGCTTGGTTTGAACCTCCACATTCCTAACCAGGGTTGCCAGGTTTTCACAACAAAACCCACTCAGTTGCTGCTCAAAACTAGCCCAATTGCGTTTCGAGGGGGATTCCCCGGTAAAAATTCCCCAGGAAAACCGTGGACTTGGCAACACTGTTCCTAACCTAGGACCGTGGGGTTACTTTTATTACTGATATCAACCCAAATTGGGTCAAATCAAGTCAGCCAAAGACTATAGAAATACAAAGACAGTTCACTCCTATACTTATGAATGGGAGAAAGTGCAACGTGCAATATGGCGGGATAGTCCCGCCTTCTAAATGAAAGAACCAATTGTTGATAGGTAAAGTCATTGCGTCACTGCAGCGGCAGTTAGAAGCTCCGGTTCCCATAGAAACCTGGGGCTGGACCAGCAGCTGCGCATGCGCTGTCATAAGCGCGTTGGATCTACACATGCACATTGGCTGGTCTAGCCTGAAAAATAAGCTTTTTAAACGGTATTTAAGCATAAGAAACAACATTCATGGGGCAGTTTATTTCAGATTTTATTGCTGATTTGAAATATGTAATTTAATCGCGAGTTCAGCGAGCCGTTTTTGAGATTTCAGGATTCCCCCATTCATTTAGATAAGACTTGGTCTTGTCTGAGCTGCCCGGAGGCGTTGCAAATATGGCGGCCGAGTGAACGGACTTTCCTTAAAAGGGACTTTGAGTCAGCTTCCTAACGCAACAGTCTCAACTGAGCATTTGGATTGAAACGATAATCTAGCGTGTTTAAAAAATAGGCCTACACAGTGTACGTTTTTGCTAAATCTGTTGCAAATATAAGATTGTTCTATAGCCTACACACCACGCAATATTAGAATAGGTACCACTTAGTTTCAAAATACTTACAGTAGAAATAATTTGTAATTTTACAGGTTATTACCCCTTTATTCCCCAATAATATTCACATATTATTCCTTTATACTTACACGGAGGTACTGAATAGGTACACTATAATTACAAAAAAGTTACACTGTAAATTCTGTTTACTTATGCAGTAAGTTGCGGGTTGTAATCTAAAGAGTTATCAAACCTTTTACTCATATCTGTTTACTCTAATGAGACCCTCTAGAGAAATAAGGCATAGAGATCCACCAAAGTAATGCATACTTCATGAATATGGTAAACCACTCCAACTATTATGAAGTATTTATGTGGAAATCAGCAAAGCTTGTCAGTTGAATAGTCATAACTCTGGCACACGTACGCAAACACACACGCTTTCATATGTTTACTGAAGAAAGATTAAAAATGTCCCTTCTGTATTTCTGTTGTTGTCTGTCCAAACATTTGTACAACAGTGTGTACTCAGCCAGTCTAGCTCCATGCATGGTTGCGACCAAAGTGGCCTATAACCTTCTGAGACCCTGCAAAAAGAAGAAGAAAAAAAGTTTGCAATTTTTTTTACAAGTGCATAAGAAAAATGTAACAAATATTCAATTTTTTTTTTTTAACTTTCTACTCAATAAAGAATCCCTGAAAAAAAAAATAGTATGATTTCCACAAGATATTAACAGCACAACTGTTTTAAACATTGATAATAACCTTAATATTATTCTTAAGCCCTAAATCAGCATATTAGAATGATTTCTGAAGTATCATGTGACATTGAAGTCAATAAAATGTGACTCTGGACCACAAAACCAGTCTTAAGTAGCACAGGTATATTTGTAGCAATAGCCAAAAATATATTGTATGGGTCAAAATTATCTCTTTTTCTTTTATGCCAAAAATCATTAGGATATTAAGTAAAGATCATGTTCCATGAAGATATTTTGTAAATTTTTTTTGATTAGTAATATGCATTGCTAAGGACTTCATTTGGACAACTTTAAAGGCGATTTTCTCAGTATTTTGATTTTTTTTGCACAGTCAGATTCCAGATTTTCAAATAGTTGTACCTCGGGCAAATATTGTTCTATCCTAACAAACCATACATCAATGGAAAGCTTATTCAGCTTTCAGATGATGTATAAATCTCATTTTTAAAAAAAATTGACCCTTATGACTGGTTTTGTGGTCCAGGGTCACAAATGTTAAAATATACTCAAATAGAAAACAGTTATTTTAAATTGCAATACATTTTCACAGTATTAGCATTTTATTTATTTATTTATTTATTTATTTTTTATCAAATAAATGCAGACATAGTGAGCATAATAGACTCAAAAAAAAAGCAAAAAAGAGCAAAAAAGACTTTCAAAAACATTAAAAAATCTTAAACCCCAAACTTTTAAATCCTAATGTATAACACAGAAATCTAACATTAAATATATATAATATATTGGTTATTATATACTGTATTGAAATATTATATACTAGAAGCCATTTGTTGTTCATTATATACTATAATGAAATATTTTTGCTTGCATAAGTTGAATTTTATCTAAATACAAAGCTCCACTGCGTGCTGTTGTAGTCTGTGTTTGTCTCTCTGTGCTTATGTGGGAGTTTAAGCCTAGATTATGATGATGGAAAACAAGGCCTGTATAAATTGCATCCCAGCATACACACACACACACACACACACACACACACACACACACACACTCACACACACACACGCGCGCACACACACACACACACACACACACACACACACACACACACACACACTCACACACACACGCGCGCACACACACACACACACACACACACACACACACACGCACACACACACACACACACACACACACACACACACACACACAATCCCATCCATTTGCTCTCTGAGACACATAAAAACACACAGAAACAGACATCAGCCTACACACACAAATACACGCTGAGTCCCTAAATACATTTATCATGACCTAGTGTCTCTAGGTCCCCATGGTTACACAGTTTGAGGTCTCTTCACCACCCATAAACACCAAGCCCTGGCCAGCAGGGGCACTGTCACAAACAGCCACACAACTATTCATCAACTCCTTCCTGAGCAAGTCAGCTTGATGATATCTCGTCTTTAAACATGACCCTGGCATCTCTGAGCAGGAACAGATGTGTGGAGTACTCAGAGACAACTGTAGGGGGTGCTGTCACAGGCATCACTCTAACCATTAATCATGCTCTTCAAAACAGCAACATTCTCCTCATCCTTGAACCTGACCCAGCCGTCACCTGCAAGAGACTGACAGTGACCTCTATTAGAAAAAATACAGATGATCATTAAGTGCCACTGTGTGGGCAATGGAATTCTCATTGCATGGAACTCATCGGATGTGAGTTAATGCATGGTGTGCTGACTCTGAAAATCTTTTTCATGCAGAACTGTTACTGGATATTCTGTGTGAAGGTCAGTTTACTTTGTTGTTGACCAAGTAGTTATTGGAATTAATAAATCCAGACGGGTGACTTAAATGTCACAAAATTTGTAAATCTGGACTTTTAATATTCGTTATATTTTTCCAGGAAATGTAAATGTATAAATTTGAATCCTGCCTGATCAGAGCAGTGTTATCTTAGTTTTATTTATATACCAGTAGTATTAATATTTTAAATGAGCTTTTATTTTTTTAAGTTCTTTTAAGTTTTTACATTTTTCTAATAACTGAGACGCAAGATGGCGTCAGTCGTGTTTGCTGTTTGTTTGTAAAAACAGAGAGAGCGAGTTTGTTGTGCGACGCGAAAGAAATGAAAGTAGCGCTGGTTGAAGTTAGATTATGTACATCATTGGCATGGACGATGCTGAATGCCTTGATTGACCAATCAGAATCAAGTATCCCAGAGAACTGTGATAAAATCATTCCTTCCCAGACCTGTCTTCACCGCTGTCCTGTGGGTATTCCTATATTCCTGCCTATCAATCCTCTTTCATCCTCCAATGAGAATTGACAGATTGTGAACAGGTATCTGTCCATGGGTGGAAGCCAGCTGCGTGTGCTCGTTCTCAGAAGGGAACTGAGTGATGTCCTCAAGAAAGAGTTTTCTCCTTTTGATTTACATTTATTGATTTCTCAGATATGGGCCATTAATCAACGGGTGGAATAACCTTTTCTCCCCTCCGCACTGCTGCCGTCAGCTGTAAATTTACATGGCCAAACATGTGAGGAGCTGTGCAGCATACCATCCCATCATCCCACTGCAGGAAGAAAGAATCTGATTTATTCTCAGTTCTTTGTGAAGGAACTGGCCTCATCATGTGTTGCCCTATGAGAAAACACAACAAGTGGCTTCTAAAATTGGAAAATTATTACTTGCCCTTAACATCACTTCCTGCAACCCTCCCTGAGCTAGCAAGCAGGATTGTAACATAACTGAAATATTTTTAAACAATATATTTTGAGATTGTGTGGTAGCTTTTATCTTGCTGTGTTGATAATCAGCCTCAAAATCTGGATATTTAAATTAATATTCAATTTCATATTTAAATACAATTATACAACAGTTCCAGTCCAGTCGCCGAAATGATTGACTGAGTGGGGTTTCAAGAGCACTGACAGTGGTTTGGATATTCCGTTCACTGAAACACTATGAAAAGATTTAGAAACAAATCAAGGGACTGTCGAATGACTCATTGAATCATTCACCCAACTGATCCATTAAAAAAACACTATTCATTCTGGAGCAAAACTATTGCCTTTGAGTCACTTAACTGTTTTATTTAAAAACATTGATTCGTTCAGAATACAAACTGTGACTGCCTTTTGGAGTGAGTCATTGAGTCATCCATGTAACCAATTTGTTCAAAAATACTGATTCGTTTATGAATAAATAATTTTTTAAGGGAGTCATTGAGTCATTCAATTAACCGATTAGTTAAAAAATACTGATTCATTTAGAAACAAAATTTGGTCTTCATGGGTGAGTCATTGATTCATTCACTCAACCAGTTTAATAAAAAAAAAAAGAAAAAAAAAAAAAAGAAAAAAAATAAGCTATTCAAGTTAATGTCTTTGTCTAAAATGTTACTTAATATTAACTTTTTATTAATGACATGTTGTAAAGCAGTATTGTACTCACAATCATGCTGTTGGTCTGCATATATAGGCTATTCAAAACATCAGTGATGTATTCATAAAGTACATAGAGTATAATGTTAAATATGTTTACCTTAAAATAGGAATCATGCCAGTTAGATGTTCATGGACTTCTTCAACATATATCTTCAACATTTATGACAGACATAAGAAAGTATATTTGCACAAATGCTACAATGATGTACTACTAAAGTAAAATAAGAGAAAATTGTGTAAATGCAGTAATGCAAACTAGTGACATTATTGCATGATGCCCAGGGTAAAATCCCTGCTATACTATGAGTACATTGCAAACTCCCTCCCTGAGTAATGTTATTTGGAGAGAGTGGAATATCTTCCTTAGACTGAATAATGGGGCCATATGTTCTGTAACCCCACAGAGCTGCAATGCCATACTGTTTTTTTTTTCTTCTTTTCTTCTCTTCAGACTGATTTATTTCAAATGTTGTTTTAATAAGTGAGTTCTGCTTCTTTTACTTCATTATTCTACCCAGTACACCCTGCTCTGAGAAACAGTAGGGATCTCATGGGAAAAAGAGTTTCATCAACTCTTTAAACATTGAACAAAACAAATGATTAATGTGGGCAACTTGCAACCATATTTATCAAATTTTCCTGCTGCAGAAAGGGCCTGCATGTACCTTATCACGAAACACTTCAATAACTTCCAAAGAATGGCAAATTTCTTCTGGGTCTCCATATTCACCCAATACATTGCTTAAGGGCTACTAGACTCCAATGCTTGCTCCTTTTTGTTAGGTTCTTCACAAAAATACAGCAAACTCTCTTGTGTGACACCCACAAGAAAAACACTGAGCTGATGTGCATTATAAATTATGGTCAATAGATTATGTGATTGCTACTTCTACCAAAACCAAAGAAGCCATGGCAGGATGGAAGACTTCTGAATATCACCCAATTAACTTTAATGAATCACCCAATTAATTTTACAGAATTGAGATGTTGAGTGTACACAGCACCTGTTGCTGATCGATTCAGGTTGAGCACTCTAAACCCGGAGAAGTTGAATTTACTTAAAAAACTTGAGGAAACTGGTTGCCCTAAAAAAATGAAGTAACGTGAACTTAGAAAATGTAAGTATATTTAACTTAAAATTTTTTGTAATGTCAATTACAAAGTTCAGTTCATTTAACTTAAAATGTTTTGTAATATCAATTAATTTGCAGTTATTACACCTAGTGTTTAATTTACTAATTTCCAAGTTAAATCTATATCTGTTGTGAGGCATCAGACTGAGTTGGATCCATTTGCAGCTTTTATTGAGAATAGTCAAACAGGCAGAGTAAATACCAGTAAACAGGGCAATGGAGACAGGGCTGAGACAGAGTCGAGAGTCAGGCAGGGAATCGAGGCAGGCGGCTAGAATCAGAGTCCAGTAAACAATCCAAGTAGGGCCAGGCAGAGAACAATCAGAAACGGGATAAGAGTCCAAGATCAAAAGGTAATAAAGCAAACACGGGTAACAATGCTCAGAGATGACAGCTGGGGCAAATCAAGACTTCGCAGAGAAGCGGTGTGTGTGAATGGCTTTTATGTGTGTGTGTAAATGATGTGCAGGTGTGGCGTGCAATCAGTCCCAGATACGAGGCATGATGGGAATTTGAGTTCAACAGGGAAATACTAATATTCGGGAGACAGATCCCTCTGGTGCTGGTGGTGCAGTGGAGGCGGTACGGGAGCCTCCTCTGTAACAGAGCCCTCCCCCTGCGAGCAGCTCCTGATGCGAGGAGGCAAGCCATGCTGGGGTCTTCCATGAGGTCGAGGGGCCGGTCTCTCCAGATGCGTCCGGTGAAATTCCCAGGACCGCTCCTCCGTCCCGAACCCCTCCTAGTCGATCAGGTACTGGAGTGTACCACCCCAGGGTCTGGAGTCTAGCAGCTCGTGCACACGATACGCCTCCTCGCCGTCAACCAGGATGGGCAGGGGGGTCAGGGATATGGCTCCCTCCTCCGTCACTCCTCTCGGACCACCGGCGGGTTTCAGGAGGGAAACATGGAATGTGGGAGAAATACGGTAATTAGAGGGCAGATCTAATCGAAATGATACTGGAGAAATTTGTCTAATAATTTTAAATGGGACAACGTACCTGGGACTGAGTTTTGTGCATGGAAGTTTGAGTTGTAAATCCCTTGTGGAGAGCCAAACCTATTGGCTGGGGGTATACTCTGAAGCGGGACGACAGTGATAGTTGGCTTGCTGCTCTTGACGCCTGACTGCATGAAGTAGGTGAGTATGCGCACGTTTCCAAACCCCTTCGCTGTTTTGCAGCCACTCCGTCACTGAGGGAAGGTCAGTGGGTTCACCAGACCAGGGGAATAATGGTGGTTGAAAACCCAGAACACATTTGAAGGGGGTCATGCCTGTGGCGGGTTTCATAAGCGAGTTCTGTGCATATTCGGCCCAAAATAAGTGCTCCACTCAGCTGGCTGTTGTTGACAATATGAACAAAGGAATTGTATTACCTTCTGATTCAGACGTTCTTTCTGCCCATTGGATTGGGGATGATACCCGGATGATAGGCTAATATTCACTTTGAGATGTTTGAAGAAAGCAGTCTACACCCTGGAAGTGAACTGTGGTCCCCGGTCAGACACAATATCCTCGGGCAAGCCGTAGAAACGAAACACATGATTACAGAGCAGTTCGGCAGTCTCAAGGGATGTGGGGAACTTGGGTAGAGGGATCAGATGGCAGGTTTTTGAGAATCGGTCGACAATGGTGAGTATAGTGGTGTTCCCTTGTGAGTTGGGCAGGTCAGAGATGAAGTCGATGGTGATGTGGGACCAAGGTCGGTGTGGTGTAGGTAATGGGGTTAATAGACCAGCAGGTAGTTGTCTGGGGGACTTAGAGGTGTTACAGTTGATGCAGTTTTGAACAAACTTGGTTGCGTTGGTCAGCAGAGTAGGCCACCAGAACCAGTTTCTGAGAAGATGCGTCGTGGCCGTGATTCCGGGGTGACCAGAGCTGGGCGTTGTGTGTACTTGAGTGAGGAGTCATTGACGAAGAGGCTCAGGGACATAAGTGAGATCGACTGGACATTCAGCGGGAGGTGGTCTTTGGAGATTCAACTGTTCAGTCTCGGTCATGATATCCCACTGCACTGGGACCACAAGCAGGTTCTCCGGGATAATGTTATCGTGGATAGATGTTTGAGTTGTCTCCTCTGTCTGGCGAGAGAGAGCGTCAGCTTTAGTGTTCTTAGAGCCAGGTCGGTATGTTACAGTGAAGCGAAATCTCGTGAAGAACAATGCCCACCTGGCCTGACGGGGATTTAAACGTTTGGCGGAGTGGAGGTACTCAAGATTCTTGTGGTCAGTGAGGATAATGAACGGGTGAGTTGCCCCCTCCAGCCAGTGTCGCCATTCCTCTAATGCCAGCTTCATGGCTAAAAGTTCCCGGTTCCCTACTTCATAGTTACGTTCGGCAGCTGTCAGTTTGCGGGAGAAGAATGCACAGGGAAACATTTTGGCCGGATTACCATGATGTTGTGACAATATAGCGCCTACCCCCGTGTTGGAGGCGTCAACCTCCACAATGAATTGCCGTTCGGGGTCTGGGTGTCGCAGGATGGGAGCCGATGTGAATCGTGTTCTCAGCTCGTCAAAAGCTTGACGTGACTCTGTGGACCAACTTAGACGGGCTGTGTTCCGTTTAGTCATGGTAGTTAAGGGAGCAGCAATGGCAATGAAGTTCCTGATGAAACGCCTGTAGAAGTTCGCAAATCCCAGGAAACGCTGCAATTCTTTGATTGTCTTCAACACTCTGACGCTTCAACACTGATCTTACGTGATGAACATGTTCTTCCAAGGTGCCAGAGTAGATAAGGATATCATCGATGTACACAATCACCCATTTATCCAGCATGCCTCGAAAGATGTCGTTCATGAATGATTGAAACACAGACGGACTGTTGGCTAGGCCGAAGGGCATAACCAAGTACTCATAGTGCCCACTAGTGGTAGAGAATGCAGTCTTCCATTTGTCACCCTCACGAATGCGAATCAAGTTGTAGGCATTGCGCAGATCTAACTTAGTATAGTAAGTGGCCCGGCGAAGCTGTTCTGGGGAGGCTGGAACTAGGGGCAATGGGTATCGAAACTTGACAGTGATATCATTAAGTCCGCGATAGTCGATGCATGGCCGCAAACCTCCATCTTTCTTTTTCACAAAGAAGAAACCGGCTGATGAAGGGGAAGTTGAGGGTTTGATGAATCTCTTGGCTAGTTCCTCCTCAATGTAGCGTTTCATGGTTTTGGATTCGGGTTGTGACAGGGGGAAAATCCTTCTCTTGGATGGCGTGGTGCCGGGCATGAGATCTATGGTGCAATCGACTGAACGGTGTGCGGGAAGTTGAGAGGCTTTCTTCTTGCTGAAGGCTTCGGCGAGATCAGTGTATTCAGGAGGTAAGTTTGCTGTGTCAGGAACTGGAACAGAGGAGTTAGGGGCGTTACTGTGAATTCGGGAGATTTTAGATAAACAGCGATCTTGACAGGTGACATCCCATTGAGTGATTTGTCCCTCTCTCCAAGAGATGTGGGGGTTGATGGTACGCAGCCAGGGTAGACCAAGAATGAGTGAGTGATTAGGTGAGTGGATGACATAAAATTGGATGGTATCTGAATGCAGGGTTCTGATGTGTATTTTGACCACTTCGGTAAGTCGGAGAACTTTTCCCTCTCTGAGGGGACGGCCGTCTAGCGCCTCCACTGCCAAGGGGGAGTCACAGGGAGTTAGTCTCAGTTTGCATTGTGAAGCAAATTCATATGAGATAAAATTTATGGCTGCTCTGAATCTAGCAAAGCAGTGGTAGTTATCACTTTATCCTGGATAATTAGCTCAACAGGCAACTTAAAACTGGATGCAGAGGTTATATATTTGGCTTGAACACTCACCGACTGAGAACTAGGCGAAGGGCGAACCGGGCAGGAGGTCCTCATATGTCCTGATTGGCCGCAATAGAGGCACAGATGATTCTGCATGCGCCGTTTGCGCTCTTCGGGAGTGAGATGGGTGAATCCCAGCTGCATGGGTTCACTAGCGGTGGTGGTTTCATGAGGATAGCGGGGTGTGGCTCGAATCGAGCGCCGTGAGCGGATTAAATTAACGGTTTGAATAGCGAGGTCAATGAACTCACTCAGACTTCTCCCTTCATCTCGGCAGGCCAGCTTGGACTGTGCGGAGGAGGCGGTACAGGAGCCTCCTCTGTAACAATATCAGTTGTTTTAGTTTTCCAATTTGTTAAACTAGAAAATTAAGAAAAAAGCACACAAATAAAGGAACATTCATTCAATTTTCTGTTTTATTTTAATTCAGTTCCAAAAGTTAATTGTGAAAACAAAACAAAACATGAATTTTTCATATCCTGAAAACATTTCCACATAAAACATGAAAAAAATAGATTAACATATAATGGAATTAACTTATTGTTAAGCACATAAACAGTCTATCTCAGAATCACAAAAAATGGCATCAATATGTTGTTTTCCACTCTGAGTCCACAATACTGGCAGAACTGAATTTTAGGTGCTAACTCACCTTTTCCAAGGCTGAGCATTACCTGCTGAATAAATATAAAGTGCTTTTCATACACTTAGGGTAGTCCAGGTGCAGGGCATAAATCAGTCAGGAAAAAAAAAAATAGACATAGAAGGCACGAGACTGGTCAGTTCATCCATTGCCAAACTTTCTTCCAAGATGATTCCCACCCATGGGTTTAGCTGTGGATTTTCTTGATCAACGCTGAGGATTTTTAGTGGAGTCTGTCTTGTCAGCTGCATCCTAACAGAGGAAGAAACAGATCGACATTATCAAGTCAGTTAGATAATGCTGTTGTCAAATACTCCAGGTCATATGCTGCATTCACACAATGTCATAGTTACAGTAATTCTGAGAGCACAACATTGTGACATTCTACTCGGAGCTGTTCGTGTCCTTGGACCGGGAATTGTGCGTTTCTATGGCAACACTATCAATGCCTAAATTAATCTGGTACAGTGGTCATGTGGTAAAAGTAGGAGCTCTCAGAAAATTCCCAGTTTACAGATGGTAGTTATGAGTTCTGCGAGGACATAAATGCTTTTTCCAAGTTGGAATCTTGTAGTTACAATAAATTACAACATGGGATGAATGCACTTAAAAAGAGCTGGTCTTTGAAGTATCATCTGGGTGATGTCAGGCTTGTCATTGACAACTTTTCTGTAAAGACCAAACATTAAAGTTACAGTCTTTATAAGGGTATCTGACTTTAGGGTTTACATTTAATTGTGCAGTGTGCCAGTCAATAAAGTGATCATCCTCAGAACTCTCAGTTAACCCACATGACATACAGCTGCTCTGGAGATTTGGTGTGAAGGTGGCATAAGTGTACATTTTTTGTGCATAAAGTGATTTAAATGCATGTACATGCCGGATGTGAACAAAGAAATTGTTCCGTTCTTGTATAACTTCCATGTTAGAACATAGAGACAGGGTTTCACAGACAGAGCTTAGTTTAGCGAAGTCAGGACTAGGCCTAAGTTAAATTAGGATATTTAAATAGCTTTTAAAAAAATGCCTCAAGAACTTTATTGGTGTGCATCTTGAGACAAGACAATGGCACTTACATATTTTAAGATATGTTAATACAAGGTATTTTCAGTCAAGACAGCTTGAACGTGCATTTTAGTCTGAGACCAGCCTTAAGCCTTGTCTGTGAAACCGGGGGGATAATATTTAAATAGCTGTGCTCTCTCTTATCACAGTTATGGAAAGCATCTCTTCCATTTCTTCTTCCTTCCAAAACAAGATAGTCGTTCAGAGGGCTCTGAACCTAGACAGAACAGAAGTATATTCATCCAGGAGATAAACTAAATAATATGAGTTCATTGAACTTAAATTTATTCATAAGTTCAAATATGTCTACAAATTAGTAGAAGCTACTTATATATTATAAGTAATGCAGTCAAACTTAAATATTTAAGTATACTGTAATTAAATTGTTTAATTAGATACAAAATCCGGGCTTACAGTGAGTGCTCTATTCAGCTGGTCTTCTCTAAGGGGTTTCTTTTATTTCAAAGCTTCCCTTGAGACCTTCAAACCATTCTTCTCTCTTTATAACACTTTTTGACATTCTCTCTGACTCTCCTTCGTCTTCCCCGGAGCCTCCTTGCATGCATTCATCTTGTTTTCCACACAGAGCCTCCTTTTATCCAGTGGTCTGGCGCCCACCTGTTGCTTCTGTTCTCCAAATCCTCTCTCTAGTTTTCTTTTACGCCAATACATTGATGGCTTGCATCACTCACAGCGATTTTATCGCTGGAGGTCAATAGGTCACTACTGTTGGTCGCTAGTAGTTGTTCTTGCTTGATGACCTAACTTTATCGGTGGGATGTGAAATTTGCCCAATTTGATCACAGATAAAAATAAGACATAATTTTAATGACAAGCGATCGGTTTTCTTGCTGCTGAAACAGGATCATTCTGCAGGGGAAAGTGTTTGTGTATAAATTGCAGTAGTGCATAATATATCATATGACCAAAATGAATGATTATCAAACTCAATCAAAATGCTGACGATGTCTGGCAGTTTTCCATGCATTGTTTTTTATTATATCCCTGTTGGTAGGAAGAAACAAATCATACCAGATCAAACCATTGAAACTGCTCACAATAGAATGAATTTTGCAGACACTCAACTTCAGTATCTCACAGGGCACAGATCATGTCTTCATTGACTTCCATTGGAAGTCACCACATCGCATCACTGCTTATTTCCACGAAGTCAGACTTTTCTCAGCTTTTTGTGTCAGTGCACACATTCACATTACAATCCTGAAGCTGCTGTCATTAATGTTGCTGCAGATCGCTGTCACATCTAGGGATTATTAAAAGATTTATGTCCCTCTCTCAACGCAAATACATTCACTGTAACCTAGAAAAGCTCGAAACACCTTAGTTGTGTGTGATATTGACCCAGTTCATCCTCAGAACCTACGTGACAAATCACACTAGTGTAGGTGGAGAAGTTCCTGTGGGTGACTACAGTAACACATAATGCAACACTTTGACTGCTTTCTACAGAGCCTTTAACAGGAACAATCCTGTCCCACAAAATGTCACACTTTTAAAAGTAAATAAAGAAATCACAGCTTGCATTATTCAATCTTTAGATTAGATGGTTTGACAAAATTATGGACATAGACAATAAAACTATGTGACTTGTAGTGCAGCAAGAGGCTTAGCAAAATAAAAAAAAAAAACATAAATGTCAGTTGAGCAAATAAAACAAAAAGAAAGAAAAAAATAATGTCTGTCTTGTTTCAGCATGATTAAACTAGCAGAAATGTAAGCATAGCTTTATCGGGACTAAACAGGATTGGAAAGAAGTCCATATCTTGTTAGATAAAGGGTGAGTTAAACAGTCCCTTTCTCTGTTTACTCAAAGAACAGAATGGCTGGCTGTCTTAAAGACCTCATTCTCAAAAGAATCAGCCTCTGTGTATCAGGATCTAAGCTCTGTGTCCTAAACGATAGGGAGGAAATGTAGATAACAGATATTTGAACAACCTGAACAGACAGAGAGCTTGTGAAGTTATGATAGCTTCTTAGGGAAAGGCTTTTAAAACAAAATACAAACATTTGATTTGCAGTCGTAAATTTATATATATATATATATATATATATATATATATATATATATATATATATATATATATATATATATACCAAATGTTAAACATGTCAAAAATGACTACATGCAATTTGCAATCTACATGCAATTTAGTCTGTCAGTCATGAGATTGTCCTTTCATAGTAGTACATGGAGGCCTGTGATAAAATACATTGCACGTCTGGGACGGTTGAAGCTGTATTATCTTCAAGGATGTACAGTTTGGCTGATAACCTTTATCTATGGAAACAGGTTAGAGAAATGTAACCTCTCAATCTCAGGAAGAACACATGTTGTCAGTGCAGACCTCACAGAGTTACTTCTCTCAATTGGTCAAGTGCTGCTTGAGGGTTCTCAGAGGTTCTTCAGTCGAGGCGAGTGCATGTCATGAATACATCAATATATCTTACATATATTGACCTTTGAATCTGAGCCAAATCAACCTCAGGATAGTGGAAAAAAGCAACATCAGAGTATCTAGAGGAGTTATTGCAAGTGGAGGAAACCCAAACTACTTCTCTCCACAGATATCATTTCACTTGTAATATTCTTTGTAGTTTGAAACCCTATTTTGCGCTCTCTCTCTCTCTCTCTCTCTCTTTCAGTCTGTTTCTCACTCGCTCTCTGTGTGTTATGTGTCAGTGCGGTGAGTTATTTGTTCGGCGGTAGGAGGCGTTGATGGGATGGATCCAAGGCCTACCTACATACAATAATGAGATAACTCAATCATCCCCACCACGACTTGAGCTTACTGTCATGTAAAGAGCATTATCGACTCATTTTCACACATCCGCAGTGCCAGGTGCCCCATCTGAGTAAGAGCAACAAAATTTTCACACTTCATCCTGAAGTGTGACTGCTCAGAAACTTTGTTCTGGTATTTGTGAGTAAGTTTCTGGACAAGCTTCTTTTCCTATCTTATTTATTTATGTTCTTTTTTTGGTCACCACATTTTCTTCACATGTTTTTCTGGATGACATGTGAGTGAGAATGTGGTTATCTAATGCCAACGTGAGAAAAATATCTTTCACACAGTCTAAGTAGTTCCGTTAGTGGGAAGTCTATCCACTGTCAATGCATGCAATGAGCAAAAAATCACTGATTGGAAGCCATAACCTGAAAACTTGAAAATTAAAAGAATATTATGGGTTACTACAAATAAAGCTCAGCTGACACTTGACAGTCAGATTACCACAAGAAAAAAAAAAGGTTCTGGTAAAGCACTATTATAATGCACATAATGAACTATTGCCTTGTATCGAATTCCTCAAAGACAATGGCTGCGTATTTATTGGCAGCTTCATATCTGCATGTATTGATCATTGAGTCAGTAGCAGCTCAAATGTGCTGTCGGTTCAGCACTGCGTCGCTTGACAAGTCCATCTCTCTTGCTGCAGGGTGATATCAGTGTAATTGACTGCCCTGTTCTCACCCTACAAGCAGTGAATAATGCATGCGCAGCTGACAAAACTAGAGGTGTCAGAAAAACGAGTCCCTCTTCTTTGGCACACTTCCCCATCCCCACCCCCCATAACCACAATTCAACTCCCTGCAGATGATGATGGCTGTTGCAAAGAGCAGTAATGCAGGACTGCACCACCTTCCCTCCTTGTTGGCCTGCCTGCCTGCCTGCTTGTGTGTCCCTTTGTCCTTGCAGGCGGTGGAGGCCCGTAGCATCCATCTCTGTCAGCCAGGCACATCTCTGGGCCTCCCCACCACGTCACTGTTAAATGGAGCTCTGACAGTATATTGACTGGCTCCACACCAACTTCCACAAGAGAGCCGAATGAGAGGGAGAGATACTAAATGAAACAGAAACACAAATTGAAATGAGAGTGCGAAAAAAAAAAAAAAAAGCAAAATGAAAGAGATGATGAAGGTATCATATCTCTCGTGCTCCCAGGTTGCACCGCAGCCGGGTACATGTAGGTGAATCACTGTGTAATTTGCCCGTTGTAAATTAAGCAATGAGTGAAGAGAGGCTATGTGTTAGAAGAGAGGCTAACCAAGGTAACACAGAGTCTTGAGTGGCTTATTGCTTTTATAAAATGATGGCAAAATCAATAACTCTTCCATCAAATAATATAGTTAAACTATATTAGTACCACAGTACTACTAAATTTATAGTACAGTTTTAGACTTGAGCAACTTATTGCTAAATTGAACTTGTTTCACAACTGATGAACACTGTTACTGAACTGAATCAACACTGAACTTTTAGCTCAATAGCGACAATATTGTCTTTTTAGAGCTGCTTTACAGCAGAATTTAGATTTGTTTGTTTACATATTAGGGATGGTAAGATTTACCGATTTGCATCAGTGCATCAGCATAAAAGTGAACAATGCGATGCATCGATTTAAAAAAGTGTGCACTGGATACAATTGACATTTGTATCGTGATGCATCATTTTTAACATACACTATATTGCCAAAAGTATTGGGTCACCCCCTTCTAATGAACAGGTTTGACTACTTTAGTAATTTCCATGAGTACAAATCTTAATGTTTAAGCATATAATGATATTTTAGGGAATTGTGCGCTTCTAATTTTAAAGCAACAGTTTGGACAGGACCCTTTTCTATTCTAACATGACAGTGCCTCTGTGTATAAGGCAAGGTTCAAAAAGAAATGATTGATTTAGTCAGTGTGGAAGAACTTGACTGGTCTGCAGAAAGCCAAGTCCTAATCCCAGCTGAACACCTCTGGTGTGACTTTAAATGCAGATCTTGAGCCAAAAACTCATCACCAAACACCAATGACTTTTACATATGGGTACAGTCATTTTAGACACTTCCAAAACTGTTGCAACAGAGATGGAAATACAATTTTTAAATACACGAATTATATTTCCATCTTTGTTGCCACAGTTTTGGAAGTGCCTTTTTCTGTTCTAAAGAAGGGGGTGTCCCAATACGTTTGTCCATATAGTGTATGTACAAGTCATTGGTGTTTGGTAAAGAGTTTTTGGCTCAAGATCTGCATTTAAAGTCACACCAGAGGTGTTCAGCTTGGATTAGGACTCGTTTCTTCATCCCCACTGTCCAGCGGACCTGTACGGCAGCTTGTTTCGCAGTTGCACATTGGCTATTGTGAAAGTTCTGACGTAATCATAACCGTAATCGTCCCGATTTAAAATCTTAAATAATCAAACATATTTGATATTATTGCACGAAATGTATTCTTATAGCTCCATAACATTATGGTTGAACCACTAATGTCACATGAACTATTTTAACAATGTCCTAACTACATTTCTGCGCCTTGAACATGTCAGTTGCATTACTGTCTATGCAGGGTCAGAAAGCTCTCAGATTTCATCAAAAATATCTTAATTTGTGTTCCGAAGATGAACAAAGGGCTTATGGGTTTGGGACGACATTAAGGTGAGCAATTAATGACAGAATTTTCATTTTTGGGTGAACTATCCCTTTAACATAGTATGGTGTCATCGTTACTTCAAACGGCAAGCGTGAGAGCAAGTGAAATATATAGCTTGTTGACAGCCTTTAGGATCGCTTATATATTGTACCTTTACACAAACATACACACACATACCCGGGGGGCTTGTAAAAATCAGCTTTAATGGTTATACAGTTTATTTTCATTGAGAAGCCACTATTTCAAGACCCCGTTCAGCCTCTTGAGTAAGCTTCTCTACACATCAACAATATTTCATTTCAGAAATAAATCCCCTTCACATGAATATGGCGGTGGATATAAACTGTCTTTTATTAAATTGTCCAAGAAAATGTGAAGTTACAATAATCCCACGGCTCCGTAGAAGCTCTCTGAACTGTCTGAACAGAGACAGTTTGCCATTATCAGGAGAGCTGCAATCTAAGTGAAAAATCCAGCACTGACGGAAAGTAACAAAGGTAGGACACTATAACGTCACTGCAGTTTTTAGAAAGAAAAAAGGCAGATAATTACGAGCACCACTCACAGAACATGGGCGTAGGGGTCTCTCAAATTCATAATATCATGTATAAAGATATCAATATGTATCAAAGATAAATATGAATTAAATTTAAGTGAGTGTTAGATGATAAAAAATGTGAAAATGAGAAAAAAGTATTATATCAGCCAGCACATAGTGAAGAACATCTTGTCTGCCTAGTGTCCTGTTCCTCAGTTTAATCTGTGAGGCTCAGTTAGGAGTCTCTCCAGGCAGCAGAAGAATCACTGCAAGCTCCCGGTCATAAAAGGGAAAGTCCTGTGTCTCCCTGGGGAGGCAGGAATCAGAGGCCAGCATTTATATTCCCCCTGCATGCCCACATCCATCAATCAGCTCATCCCATGGTGCCTCAGTCTCAGAGGCCGCTTGCCTTCTGAGGCCTTTGAGTGCATGTATTGAAAAAATCATGTTAAAAGAACAAAGGAGCGGCGATGTCAATAAATCTCCAAAGATGGATTGACATTCACTGTTTTGGATCAAAATTGAGATGTTGACAGATGATTTTGACATTGATGATTTTCTGGTCTCCCTGACAACTGACCACTTTTTTTTTTTTTTTTTTTTTCTTTTGGCAAAGGACAGCAGAGGATGATGTTTGATTTGTGTAACCAGATGGAAACTTCAATTGCTGAGCTTGTTGTTTTCTTTTTTTATTCAAACAGTCAACCTGAAATGTGATCCACAACGTACATTTTACTTCAGATTTATGACTTAAATTTGGGTGTGTTTCTCAGAGCTAGTCAATGGCTTCAGAAGACTTCAATATACAGGAATTGAGTTGTATGCGCCACTTGGTGTTTTTCATTTTTGAAGCTCAATAGACAGGGTCACTGAAATGAAAATATGATTTCAAAATTGTGTTCAATGGAAAAATTAACAACATACAGGTTTGGAATGACGTAATTGCACTAAACTACAACTGGAAGAATAAAGGAGCAGCGATGGGAATAAAGTCATGAAAAAATAATACATTTTTGATCCATGATTTATTTATGATCTTTTATCAGTTTTCTTTTGAACTTTGCCTTTTACCCACATCTATCACTCTGCTAAAGTTTTCACAGGCCAGAACTTTATGTGGACCTACTATTTGCAGAAAGCTCAAACTGTTCTCCAGATCTAATCAGCTGGTAACAGGCCTCCAACACTGTGCACTGTGTTGACTTGCACAATGTATCACCAGAGTTCTGAATAAATAATGATGCATGAGGTGTTTTGAAGAAAGAGTTTCCCAGCTGAATTGAAACTCTTTATACCCCCCTCTGGCTGTTTTAGCTGTATCTGCTGAATTGTTTAAAGCATCTCTGCTGAAACACTAGTTTATAATGAAGACTTGTTCTTTCTTAAGAACTGCAGAAGGAGTTTCAGCATGTTTGACAGGAATTACAGTTTCGAAATTAACGGTCAACTAAGATTATATGAGTGTGTTTGCAATCAAAAATAAGCTCATTATGACAACGTTTGCAGAAATTTTGAAGTCATGTATTTTTCACCTGTTTTGACACATAAATGTAAAAAGACATGAGTGTTATCAATAACTAAAACTAAAACTATTAAAAATAACTTTCAGTAGCTGAAAATAAAATTAAATATTATAAAATAAAATAATAAATCTAAAATGTTAAAATCTTAAGTCTAAAATTATAAATGTTGCTTTGGCAAATAACTGAAAAAAAAAAAGTTTATATAGTAAACTTACTAAAACTAAAACCAAAATAAAAATAAATTAAACCTAAGTAGAAATATAAAAACATTATAAAAGTAAATATTAATAAATATATAAAGGTATATACAGTAAATAATAGTAAAATAACATTGACAGACACACACAGTGTTCAGAATTGCCATTTGGATTTGGATTTACGTTATCTTACATGTAATGGTGTTATAATTTGTGTAAGATGCATGTTATCATGTCTTTATCAAACTAGCATCATATCTGTGTTACAGAAAAAAAAAACATTATATAATATAAAAAGCAAAAAAAAAAAAAAACTTTCTTTTTTTATTATCAATGTTACTAACACATTGTTATCATGTGTGTTATGAAAAATGCTGTGCATATTTTAATAAGCAAAAAAGAAAAAAAAAGAAAAAAAAAAAGAAAGACAAATCTGTTCATACTTATAATATTATTTTTATATTACCAATGTTAATAACACAATGTTATCATGCATGTTCTGAAAAATGCTGTAGATTGAGGGAAATAATGAGTGAGAGATTTGCAGGGATGTTTCATCATTTTTTGTTGCATCATGTTGGGATTTCACACGTCACACTGATTCTGTAAGTGAGAAGAAACGGAAGAGCTCTGGGATTTGACAGAGACCATGTGTGGGAAAGTAAAGGAAGAAAGAGCACCAGAGGAGGAAAGGCAGCATAGAAAGTTTCCTGGGTCAAAAGGTCATGGTGATGAGACAGAGGATAGGAAGCTGTCACAAGTGATATATCCAAATATCTGGAGTCAAATATCCAACAAGAAACTTTTAGAATATTGTTTAGAAATCCCTGCCTCCAAACAGTAATTTCAATATCATTGTATTTTTGCTATAGCTGTGGAGTTACAGATTTTAAGTGAAAGGTACAGTGTTTTTTTCAGGCCAAGGGTGTTTTTCATTAATGCCATATAATAAAAAAGCTAAAAAGCCTATAATAGGATGTTTAACGGCAGGTTCTACTAACCTAGACAGTACGACAACATACCTGCTATTGGCCAACATATATAAAATCTTTCTCCCTGTGCAGTAATGGTTGAAATGTTCAACTTTTTTCCTGCCCAAACTTTAGGTATGTGTCTATATAGAAACAGTCTTTCAAAAATAAACCCACATTGAGAAATATGCACTAGAGAAATAAAGATGACAACAATCTCTCATCTCCCCTATACTGTATATACAGAATATTTGTGTGTGTACATATGTGTTTATAGATTGTATATGAGTTTAAAGTTGTTTAAAGATAAATAAGGTTTAAGATGATTTGTTAAAAGACAAAAAGAGATTGCAAAGAGAGAGGAAAAACAGAAAGGGAGGGGTAGAAGATAAAGAGAGCTGTCAGGAAAGGATGAGCAGTGTCCTTCGGCAAAGTGGGAGCTATTTTACGACTCACTTGACAGTTTGACTGCTTGTTTCATTCCCTCCGACCATATTCCACCTTCTCTCTCTGTCTGTCTCTCCCTCTCTGGCTTGCTCTCTTCCAGAGCATCTTCAATCAGAGGCTTTTCAGTACTGTCAGAGGAGCTGCCAGGCCTGTGATCGTGTCTCTCAGAAGGCCCAGGGCAGACGATGATGATGACCCCAGCCTCCACCCTCTCTTCTCCTCCAAGGCCAGACAGCATAGAACCGGCATCCAGATCCAGAGTCATCTCTGCCGTTAGAAGCGGAGCTCGCTTTACAGCGAGGTCACAGGATGTTCAAACCGTCAGATGTACAGTGTAATAGACTCTGGTAAATGCATTATCTTTCTGTGCTCCGTCTTTCAAAACCGGCTGAAAGAAAAAAAATCACATATAGTATCAGTGAAACCTGCAACGTTTCAGATAAGATGTCTCAGACCTGCTTTATGTAAACCGAACATAGTCTAACAAACCAGACCTTTGGCTATCAGTTTAAGGGCTGCTACATGTTACAGCTTCTTCTATGACATTTTTAAAACATTTTTGGAAATGAGTCTAGACCTTGTGCTCAGAATTTCCCTTCATCCAAAAGTCATATTAACTGACATGCACATCAAACTGTCCCCAAACCCCCAAATGCAAATGATATATTTTTTGGTAATGGAAACATAAATGTTTACAAGAACATTAATGGCACTCTATTGTGCTTTAAATCAAGTGTGAAATGATCTATTTTCCCCAAACTGTGACGAAGGCATGTTGCCCTTCAATGACCCGTGCCTTAATGAGCACAAATGGAACACTGTAAGTCAACTGATTTAAGTGGCAAGCAGTAAACTCTCCCTTGAGCCATACAAACCAACAATAACAAGATTCAGTAATGGGAATCAATGGGTGGCTTATGTGACCTGATAAGTAGCTGTTCAGCCGCAGGACAGAAGGCCGATACCATGGCGCTCGATGGCTTAGTCTCAGTTGTTCTCTCTCTTCCTTTACGCTGAATACACAGACAACATAAATAACAAAATCATTATGCTACAGCTTACTCTGAGTGGGATGTGTCTTTTTGTAAAAGGTTAGACATGTTTTCTGGACAAAAATATAGGTATAAAGGTTTCCACTAAGGCCCTTAATAATGGGGATGGTTTTGTTGTCGTTTTTATACTACATTCAAAACCGAAGTGAAATAATATCTAAAAACTTTTAACATAGTATAATCAATTTAAATTTTATATTCATTTTTTAATCTTAGAAAAGAAAAGAAACTAATTCAATTGAAGACATATGTAAACAAACTTTAACTCCGTTTCTAAAGTTCACTGAGGCTTAGCCATCTGTCAAGCTTAAGTGTAGTAAAGATAGAACCAAACAGAATTAATTAATGCTGCTGGTTTAACAAAATCAGTAATGTGAGTTAAGCTGTTTTATAAGCAGTTTTAAAGTAGGCAACAAACTATTTTTCCAACAAATAGCCGTGTAGCGTGACCAAATGCTACTTATTCGTGACTAATGAAATGCACTCATCTTAACGGCTCTGTGTCTCTCAAACTCAGAGCCAGAAAATCTGATTCTTTCTTTGAATAGAATCATTTCATTCAAACAGTCCACTCACTGTATCTGTGGATGTAGAATAGAAATGTCCAATTCATGATTCCGTTAATCATAAATGGTTCTCTCTCTCGTATGTAGGGTTGGAAATATGTAGTGTTAGAATAGGTTCATCCTAAATAGTTTATTTTCTCATGTATTCTTGGGTATTTCAGTTCATACCAGTGAATCAGTTCACCCTAAATGGTTCTTTTTCTCTTGTATTGTTGGAAATTCCAGTTCATACTAGTGAATCAGTTCATCATGAATGGTTCTTTCTCACATATATAGTGAAGGAAAGTCCAGTTAATTCTAGTTATTCAGTTCACCATAAACTGTTCTCTCTGACACATGTAGCATTTGAAATCCAATTCTTTCTAATGAATCGGTTCATCCTAAATGGTTCTTTTTCTCTTGTATTGGAAATTCCAGTTCATACTAGTGAATCGGTTCATCATGAATGGTTCTTTCTCACATATATACTGTAGTGTAGGGAAGTCCAATTCAAGTCTCTATGCTATACTAGGTTTTCGACTTATGTAAATCATGTTCATTTGTTTCGTTTTTTGTATATTATTAGTAGTATTTAGTATTTGTATTGTTTTGTATTTAGCGTAAATTTAAGTATTTGATACAGTCACCCTAATTGAGCTGAACTACAAATGTCCTAATTTTCATTTTAGAAATGTGTTCATGTTAAATTTGAATGCATACTCATTACTTTTCAGCTCTATGTCTTTCTCAGTTAAGTTATTTTATGTGCAATGTCACTTTATCAAAAAGCTGAGCAAATCTGACATTTGACCTTTGTATTCAGATTTAAAATGGAGGAGATGTTTGAACGAAGGCCCTGAGAGAGTGAAATGTGCTATGAATTAATGACGATGGCCAGACTAATACAGCTGTGGGAGACTCAGACTGATACGACGCTAATGCTAAACCATCCTGCCGTGAGATGCTAGTTCCTCCAACGCTTTCTCTGATATATATATAAACAAATATGCTTCCAACCACGACATCCTCTGGTTGAGCTATATTTATAGCACATCTAGGAAACACTGGCTGATTTCTTTCCTTTCCATCATCATTTCTTCTTGTACCCCCCCATTTGAATAACGAATCTTTCCCGTTGGAACATTCCTCTGGTGGAGAAATGAAGACATCTTGAGCTCAACTTCAAACACTCTCTTTGGTAAACAGACACTGTGGAGAGAAAGTGTTTCATCCGTGCCTCTGGGATATTATTAAGCCTCTCTAGCTCAGACTGCGGAAAAAAGGGAGACTGCAGAAAAAAGAGAGTGAAACGGGAAGATAAGGAGGTAACTCCTGTTTTCTCAGTTACAACGCTGAGAAATACAGGCGTCTGCTGAACCAACCTGGTTCTGGGACTATAACCGAAGCATGCCATTTCATTAAACTGGGCCTGTATTCAATCACACATATTGTAAGGTGAATTGAAACACTGGGAACAAGACTGACTCCTGGGAGGAATACCAAGTGTATAAAGTACAAAAATGAATTCACTTTTTATGACAATGACAAAAGGCTCAATATTTAGGAGAGACAGTAGAACTGTTGTATAAAGGCAACATCAAACTTTTGCCTCCTATACTTCAATATCCCAAGGACATATATGAGATTTTTATGTGTTCAGTGTGAGTTAAAGTGCCCTCAGCCCCTCCTCACCTTCTCCTAACCTCCGTCTCATACTTGGACTCCATGAGCTTTGACATCCATTAAAATACTCACAATTCCTCCATTCATCAGCAGCATATTTGGGTTCTTGGTTCATTCTCCGAATGCGGATAATGACAGCGCATTCCAACAAAATGAATGCAGTAGTACCACAGGAATGATGATGGAAATGAGCCATGGAGACAGACCTAATGGGATAAAGTAATGTTTACCGGTGAACACTTATTTAATCTTTAAAAGGACCTCTAGCACTTAGTGAATCAGAGTGAATGGCGTCGGTGTGCTTCCTTGAGGCGAAAGCTGAACAGAGTAATATGTTGAAGTTCTGGTCTTTCTGTTTTGCCTTCGCAGTCAGAAATATTAATATGCTGATATGAATTTCTTATTTATACAAATGCAGTACGAAATTAGTATCACAATTTTTGCTAAATCCCCTCAAAAACCAGTACACAAACCATCCTGACAAGTTCGAGAATGGTCCAAAGTCCAGAATATTATGTAATATCACTGAATCAGCCTAAATATATGAATTCATACCAACAAAATGTTTATCGGTTAAATCAGGTAGAAGTAGCTCATTTTACAGTGTAGTACTTGTTTACGTCCCTATTTTCTCCTAATAGTTTCATCTAAATGCATTATTCTAACGGACTTCAAAGTTCATTTGGACAATTTTTGACCAATCACTCAGGAGAAAGAAGTTTTGTCACACCGTTATAAACTTAATGCTATTTTGAGAGCAATGGGTAGATTATACAAACCAAATCAGCATCGTCTCCTGCTTTTCTCTGCACTTCATGCCTGCCATTTGAAATTTACCTTCCCTGTGTTGCATTTTACACAGTTGAGGCCATTAGATGACAGACTTAGAGCAACTGCACACTATTTGAGCAGACTGCAGCAGTTCTGTGATAAGGTGAGTGGAACATTTATGCCTCTGTAACAGAAATCAAGGGGCTTGATTAACCATTTTTCCCAGTGACATTAAAGACAGCGATTGTCTCAGTTACACTAGATTTTAGATGTGAACACGTCATGCACATATACACACATTCACCCACTCCTTCTCTCACTCTCCCTTTCACCTCCTCTCACATACACATGTCCACACTAACACTTACATTTCCTCATACACGTACGCCCACAAGCACTGTGTAAATTACAATTAAACAATAAATCAACACACATCAACTCTAAACAAAAACACACTGCTTACAAGGAAAAAAGTGCCACTTTTCTATGCAAACAGATTGGGGTTAGTCACTGACTGAATACAGAATTGCATTACTCTTGTTACTAAACATAATTAAGTCATTAAAATATCATTTACCTTAAAAATGGCAACGCAAATGAGGCCTGCAGTGGCTTCTGCCTGTTTCTGAAACAGAATGAAAATGCAGCTGATGACTTTTTAATAAAAAAAAGAATGAGATTCTTGACACAACACATTGTCGGTTATTCATAAAACAGCATGTAGGAACTAATGTAGGGGGGAAAAAAATCATAAATATTTCTCTATTAAAAGGCAACCTTCTGATGCCACAGTCCAATGCAGAAATGTGCTCATAAATGCTGTAATATGGCTTAATAATCCACTGGATTTTATAGGACACTCTGATGGCCTCTCAAATGACTATCCATTTCCCATCGTGACTGTCCTGTACTATGTGCGAACAATTTAATGAATATGCCAGAATCCACTGTTTTATTAAGCTCCTGTTATTGCCAATTCCAAGGTCATGGGTTCGATTTCCAGGAATGAAGCAAAACAAAAACTAATAAATAAATAAATAATCATCTCGGTCATAAAATATCAGTCAATCTCTGGTTAAAAGTATCAAATGAAAATAATATTATTTATTTCTCACACCCATGCTGTGTTGCCCATCCCACCTGAAAAGGGGGTTTGGTCCACAAACCAGCTGGGTTCATTTTACATTCAAAGACTTCTTGGCCAAAAAACCCAACTCAATATGTGCATACTGTACAAACCCACCCGCTAAACACATGGTGCTGTTTATTTACTTGAATTGACGAAGAACTGATGCTCGTCTATAAATAATGTCACTTACTTGAAATAAACCACCTATGTTGAAACCTACCATTAGTTTTTCATCAAGGTTTTGGTTATGGGAGAGAGTTCTTGTTCAGCCTTTGCAAAGGAGATTAATGCGTTTTGACAGGTTTAAATCAAATTTTGTCTCTTACCTTGGAAATAAAATAGGCCTATCGGCAGTAGACGTGTTTTTAAGACATTTGATATGCAGTTGTTCATATGGTGTGGTACGGCAATATATCTTTCTGTGACGTATGTGCCGGATAAGGTGATATGAAGCAGACTATATGCCTGTACACAGCCTTAGACCAGTGTAATGTGACTCAGAATGATTCATTAGATTCATTAATATTCATAAAGATCATCATAATAACAAACTTAAATCAGTTGGAAATAAAATCCTTTGTTTTTATCAAAAAGGTATTGGTATAAAATAATTACAAAGTAATTATAAAACAAAAGTATAACTATAAAAATAATTTATATAACATTACATAACGGTTACATAAGGAGTCACTTAAATGCATAACAAATAAAAATAAATAAACCATTTTTTTCAGGTGGGTGAGGAAATGAAGTGGCTGGACTAGTTGTGTAGCACGGCAAAAATAGAAATGGAGCGTCTGCCAACAGACGTACCACAATGGACGTTTCGGTGTAGACAGCTTCATTAACTGTAATGGGAGTGATTTTGTTTTAATGCATCGCATTGCACCAATGTATTCTTTTTTTTTTTTTTTTTGTATAAATTTAATCTTTTTTGCTGTTATCCTGTTGAGGATGCATAGATTTACATATACACTTTTGTTGACTAATTTACACGTCACTTTTTTCCCCTCAAGTTTAAAGTCTTAAAAATCTTAATATTAATATTAAAAATCTGACGTTTAACCCAAGATCAACCTTAGATGCTGATTTACACACAGCTGTAAATCGAAAAGCTTTGACTAATGTTGTAAAGCTAATGCCAGTCTTTCAGAAGAATAACCCCTATATTTGTCAGAGTGTGTACCTGTGTGTATTGGTCTGTATCCCCTGTGCTGGGGACGCTTGTAAAGCTTTCGTTTCCACATGCTTTTTAAAAATGCTACATGTGGGCTACAGATGCCACTCTGTGCGGGCTGCTGTCAGCAGAAGATCTTCATTAGGGGTTTCAAAGGCAGAGCCCTCTGGCTCTATACAAGCCGCCCTCAGCACTTCCAGAGGAAAAACTACTGCTGCAGAGAAAAAAGCCTCTCTCTCTCTCAGTCTCACACTCTCACCCAAATAACGTTCCTTTGCCATTTCATGTTTTATTCATCAGCCCTCAGCTCCAAGAAATTTTGCTACTTTTCAATTGTTTTCAAAGACTGAAACCTCTTCACACAAAAAGTGGCTGTCATTATATAAAATATTATCTGAGGCCTGGGCTGAACAGAAGAACTATTGTTAGATGTGATACTGGACAAAGGAAAAAAAAGATAATGGTCAGATAAACAGCATGAAGCAATTGACACATGACTGCAGAAATTCCTTTCCAGCCCACAGAGACTTACTGTATGCTAACACTTTACAATATACATTAATAATATATAAACACTGTGTGCCGAATTATTAGGCAAGTTGATATTCTGGTCATATTTTTTTCCAAGAACATTTTACCAATTCCAAACCACATCAATCTTAATAACTACTATTGACTTTGTATTTAATCATTTATAAGTGATATATAATTGTGATATATAATTGATATATAAGTGGCTGGAAGTCAAAAACTCCTCATATTCAGGTGTGCCGAATTATTAGGCAAGTTTTCTTTTACATATAAAGTGAGCCAAAAAAAAAAAAAAAAAAAAAGAGATTTAACTCAGACTAAAAGTCAAAAATTATTAAATGCCCATGAGAAGGATGCAATACTAATGCAATAATAGAATTTGAAAAGTTAGGGCATGACCATTGGGCAGCAAAACGCTCAGCAGAGTCAGAAAAAAACAGGTGGAGAAGAAAAGACACTTGTTCATTCTAAAAGAATGAAGAATTAAGATGAGGAATTAGGTGAGAACCCACCAGGAACCATTTAGTCTCCAGCGCCATCATTTTCCAGAACTGCAACCTTCCTGGAGTTTCCACAAGTGCAGTGTGTCAAGTTCTCAGGGACTTTGCTTGGGTAAAAAATCCTAAAAAAATGACCCTCACTTAATAAGAATAGCACGCTGAAGTGTTGTGAAATACATCAAGACTGATTTTTCATGGGCTTTATGGACAGATCAGTTTTGAGTGACTCTTGAAGGACCAGCACCACATCCTCTTGTACCACTGTTTGAAGAATTTATCTTCCAGAATCTGGCAGTACGTTTTAGGAGCTCATTTTTAGTCCATCTCCTATCCTGAAAAGTCTGTCTTGCAGAGATTGACTAATATGAGCTCCTAAAACTTACTGCCAGATTCTGGAGGATCAATGTTAGGAGTTTTTGACTTCCAGCCTTCATGGACAATTATATATCACTTATAAGTGATTAAATACAAAGTCAATAGTAGTTATTAAGATTGATGTAGTTTGGAATTGGTAAAATGTTCTTGGAAAAAAATATGAACAGAATATCAATTTGCCTAATAATTCAGCACACTGTGTAGTTAATATAGTTACTTTATGTTAAAGTGATTTTTACTATATTACCTCATAGACACCTGGACACAAATGTGACTAATTACTCAAGATCTGCAGGAAAATGACAATGAAAGATGACTGAACATTCAAAAACAAAATTTCGCACTATATATATCTATTATACTTTAATGAAAAATTAACCACATATGTGACCCTGGACCACAAAACCAGTCTTAAGTCGCTGGGGTATATTTGTAGCAATAGCCAAAAATACATTGTATGGGTCAAAATGATAAATTTTTCTTTTATTCCAAAAATCATTAGGAAATTAAGTAAAGATCATGTTTCATGAAGATATTTTGTAAATTTCATACAGCAAATATATTAAAACTTAATTTTTGATTAGTAATATACATTGCTAAGAACTTCATTTGGACAACTTTGAAGGTGATTTTCTCAGTATTTAGATTTTTTTGCACCCTCAGATTCCAGATTTTCAAATAGTTGTATCTCGACCAAATATTGTCCTATCATAACAAACCACACATCAATGGAAAGCTTATTTATTCAGATGATGTATAAATCTCAGTTTCAAAAAATTGACACTTATGACTGGTTTTGTGGTCCAGGATCACATATACTCTATATATGCTATTTTTCAAATGTTAAGGGTTGGTAAGATGTTTTTGTAGTTTTTTGTTCTAACCAAAACTGCATTTATTTGATCAAAAATACAATAAAAACTGTAATATTGTGAAATATGTGAAATATTGTTACAATTTAAAATGTAATTTATTCCCATGATGTCAAAGTTGCATTTTCAGCAGTCATTATTCCAGTCTTCAGTGTCACATGATCTTTCAGAAACCATTCTAATATGATGATTTGGTACTCAGGAAACATTTCTTATTATCAATAATGAAAACAGCTGTGCTGCTTAATATTTTGTGGTATTTTTTATTATTATTATTATTTTTTTTAGAATTCTTTGATGTTAGCATTAACATCTTAAGAAAATCTCTTTTGATTAGCTATAACAAATGCAGCCAGAGCCTGTAGTTACTGTTTGCAATTAACCAGCAGGGGCTCACATGTCCATGCTAACTGGCTAAACCCTATACTACACTTCCTCCATTGGACAGAGATAGAAATGAACAGACTGCAGCAGGTGTCTGACTGCAGATGCTTTAGCTCTTCATTCTTTTGTTTGGCACACTTTGGATGTGTCACCCGGAGCTAATACGTCCGCTAAATTAGCCCCCATCGTTAGCATGGACAGTCTGTGTCCTGCCAGCACCAATTAGATGGTGGCGTGTTACAGAAGAACCAGGCTGAGGTCAAAGAGACTGTTACTCTCACAGAGACTAAATGAGAGAGAGAGAGAGAGAGAGAGAGAGAGAGAGCGAGAGAGCGAGAGAGAGACTCCTGCAGTACTTAATCAACATTTCCTGAGGTCTGCTCTGGAAATGCCTAAATAGACGAATACACAAACAGGGGAAGAAACATTAATCACTGTATCCCAGACTTTGTGTGTGTGTGTATCTTGTGCTACTGCACACTGAGGCTAGCGTGCGAAAATCCATCATCTGATTAGCATGAGGTAATGACAGGTCTGTGTAGAACACTGTTATTAATGAGGTAAACAAAGCTTGGTTTAATGCCATGGTTAGTCTTGTACTAAACAAGAACTAGTATTCAATTTTTTTATGCAAATTGTAAAAAATCTTCATTAATTAACTGATTGATAGCAGTGTATGTGGCAGATTTGATCGTTCTTTTAAATTTAAGCCATATCATTTCTTTTACTGAAGTTTATCCAGTCAAATAAGCTCTTTTTGGAAAATAATACAACCAACTGTCAGCACTGAACAACACATAAAGATGGCCTAGGGCTACAGACTGCATTCAGGCCCCATGCCTCCTCTGTCTCTGGCTCGCTTTATTCTCCCGCCCTTTTTCTTTTTGTTTTCTACTGAGCGCACAGAAGTTCCTGCCAAAACCCCTGTGTTCTTGCTCATAGTTAGGATGATAACAATAAGAAGCATCTGCTTTGGGCTCCACTGACTGGCTACTAATAGCTTTTCTCACTGGCAAACTGGGTCAGCAGAGTTGGAATTGTGAAATCAGACCACAGAGGTTTCAATGAAGGCCGATTTCCTTCCAATCTCCAGTCTTGATTTAAGCATTACATCTGGACGGTGGCCATAAATCACACTGAGAACACAGTCGTGAGGTCCAGAAGCTACACAAGTATAATATCATTCTGTGTTGTCATTTGTCTAACAGTTATTTCCGCTGTCCATCACAATAGACTTTAGTTCAACTTAGGCAACATCCACATAATTGGAGAGAGTGGGGATAATTGCACTACAATTATAATTGATTTTTGCTCATTTATTCAGAAATATGTGGAGTTTAAAGCTGTGAAAGTTGCTTCAAACATCTTTGACAGTATTATTTGTGGTAATTAAATTCATAACTTTAATCAACTCTGTAAAAGTACGCAAAGGCCAGAAACGTGTACATTCTGTTGTTAATTATTACAAGACACACCTCAAACACTAAACAGATTATAAAGTACAGGCTTTAAAACTGACATAAAACTATAAAGACTATAAACAAAATAAATATTTTAAAATATTTATTAAAATATTTATTAATATTTTAAAATACTTTTAATAAACATATAAGAAAACATCCAAGAGACAATTTTTAAAGGCATTACAACATAATCCCCCGGTTTCACAGACAAGGCTTAAGCCTAGTCGTAGACTAAAATGTAAGGTGGAGCTGTTTCAGCTGAAAGAAACTTGCAATGACTGATCTTAAAATATATCAGTGCCTTTGTTTTGTATCAAGATGCACACCAGTAATGTTTTTTTTTCCTAAGCATGTCTATAAAAATTATGTGAAAAAAATTATATATAAAAAAAATTATATAAAAAAATCGATGTCCTAATTGAACTATGGCCTAATCCTGGCTTAGTCTAAGCCCTGTCTGTGAAACCAGGCCAATATCAAGGCCAATATCAAGCTGCCAAATCAGATTCAAAAACGTGAAGACATCGTTTAAAATGACATGCTATATTCTTTTGAATTTTCTATTCCTCAAAGAATCCTGGAAAAAAGTACCTCGGTTTCCCCAAAAAATATTAAGTTAAACACCTGTTTAAGTAATAAAAAAATGTTTCTTGAGCATCAGATCTGCATATTAGAATGATTTCTGATTTCTGATTTCACTGACGACTGGAGTAATGATGCTGAAAATTCAGGTTTGCCATCACAGGAATAAATTACATTTTTAAATATATTAAAATAGAAAACAGTTCTTTTAAATTGTAATAATATTTCGCAATATTACTGTTTTTACTGTATTTTATCAAATAAATGCAGCCTTGGTGAGCATAAGAGACTTAGAAAAAAAGAAAACAAACAAATATCTGATCAACTCCAAACTTTTGAAAGGCAGTGTGGATGGATGGATGGACTGAATGAAGACTGAGATCTAAAATAACTTTGACAAAAACATCTCAGCCTCATCCACTAAGGAGTGTCACTCACAAAATATTTTCAGGTGCTCTTTAGGCAATTATTTTGGCCTATGGAAACCTAGATGTTGAGGACTGATCAGAACTCCATTGTTCTCTACCTAAAGGTGAGGAACTATGAGAATTGATGGGTGCCAACAAGGTCCTCTCTCTTCTGTACAGTGCATTCTGGGAGAGGCAGATGGGAAGAGGATACCCTCCATTCCTTCACCATGACAAAAGAGAGCCTGAGACTGGGTTGCCTCTCAAATGCCTTGATGAGAGAAACCAATATCATTAGCGACACTGGAGGAGCAGACAGGATGAAAAGATCCCGGCAATGAATGGACTACCGTTTTTTTTCTTGTTTTTTTTCTTCAGGGGTCGAGAGGGGCCGTGGGCACAGAGTAGCTTCTCAGACTGCAGATGGTGGCTTCTCATTGTTTTTAATGGGAAAGTCTCACAGAGCACCGCAGACACCCACCCGCGAATGCTTTCGAAATGCTCAGGCGGTAACGTCGGCCAGACAGATGGGTTGTTTTACAGTTCACCATTTTTATTTTTATTTTTTTTATTGCAGTGTTGTGAATGTCACCACAGATTAAGCGACACAGACTCGTTGAGCTCTGAACACACAGTGTGTCAGTGTATTTGCCCGTCAGAGTTTTAATGAAACACATACCCTGTAATCTTATTGGAACATGAGACGCGTTCATTGTATCGTCACGCTTGGCGATGAGAGGAGATTACTGTACCGTTTGCGTTTGATAATACAGTCAGGCTGTCAGCTTCCTGGTTCCTGTTTACTCATGCAAATGCAAGGCATTGTTGACGTTACTGTCAGATAGCAAAAAGCACAAATATACGTCTTATTATTTAATTAATACATACACACATTCAACCTTATTGATGTACTGCGGGCACGCGGCTAATATATTCACTGCCGAACTGCAGCGTGGGCGCTAATGCAGGTGGCTGTCGCTCTTCCCGCATCCCTGCGAGCAATGGGGCTCTGCGGTTCGTCTAAAACAAACAGGTCGCTGCGGCAAACCTACAGTGAGTCACGGGGCGTCTCTGGCAGGGCCACAGACAGCCACCTCTTTGAAACGAGGATCAAAGGCTTGTCTATAGTGCCAGGCTCACTGCCTCTGCGCCGAATATTCATGAATAACACGACATCTGTCAACAACTAGATGCACTGAAGTAGACAGAGCGCAAGAAAGGTGATGTTTGTTGCCAGAAACCGAAGGAGGGGCTTCAAAATGCTGGAGAACAAACAGTTGGGCAGTATGCAGGCCCATGCAGAACAAACATAGCCTGGAGGAAATGCTATCACTGTTTGAAACAAAACAGAAGAAACTGAGCCAAAAAATATGTCATCATAAACAATAATGAAAATGTTACACTGTAATGAAGAATGATTGACTTTATTACTGTTCCTTATTTTTGAGGCTGATGTTATTAAAATCACTCAGACACGCGCCTTAAATCAATAGCAATATCTCAATATTGAACGCAGGTGTTTTTATTTCAGCGTCTGGTGTTAAAATATCAGTTTAGTAAAGACTTACAGACAAATTCTTGAAATTAAGAATAAAGACTGCCATGAGTCTGCTGTAAACTGCACTAGCATGTGTTATAACTCTACACATTAGCATACTTTTAAAATAAAAGTACTTATAGCCAAAATAATATATTAAATAATAATAACGTCAGTGCGAAATAAATGTAATATTTTTGGGCATTAATTTGCATGTTAATTGAAAATAAATGATAATGCATTATAGTTTAAATTGACATTAAATGCAATTAGCTGAATTTTAGAGTTCTTTTTTGACCCACAATGTAATTTCATAAATACTTCTATGAAATATGTTTAAGTGCACTGCTGCATGTACTGACAAGCATTTATGGTAAACTAAAATATACTTTAATGTCCCTTTTATTGAAACTTGTATGTGATCCATTTAAGTATATTTGTAACTGCACATTTGTAATGAAGTTACAATTTAGTATAAAATATTAACTTTAAATATAAAACCAAATAAGACACTACAGTTAAAATAATAGCACTTTACATGTGCTTTAGTATGTTGGTTAAACATCTAAATATTTAAATATTTAGCCTAGCAAAAAATATTAAAACATTATCATTTAAAATGTATTTTAAAGTAAAACTTTCAATTGGACAATTAAAAAAAAAATCACTTTTTAAAATGTACTGACCCTAGTGAAAAGTAAATATACTAAAATGTATTGAAATACATTTATTTCATGCTAAGTATATTACAAATACATTTACATGTTTATATACTTAATTTAAATAACCTGCAGCTGAACTTTTAGTATACTAAACTGGTATACTTAAAGTCTGCTAAATTGGAACAGCTAAGTTTGTGCTTAATGCACTTTAATTGTGCAGAAGTCCAACTAAAGATATACTGAAGTATATTTGATTGTACTAAAGTGGAACTATTGCAAGTTTACTTCAGGTACACTTTAAATATCTTGCATTTAAAGACTGATATTATTCAAAAATCATATAATCCTAATCAATAGTGACATTAAAACACAGTCTAGGCTTAATATTAAGAAATGTGCATTGTGCACAAGTAGTACCCCAAATAAAATTTAATTCTGATTTTTATATCAGTGAGTCTCAAGTGATATGTCAGTAAATATGTTATAGATTTGAACTATACTTAGTATGAAATAAATGTATTTTAAATGTATTATTTTTAACTAGTGGAAGTATGTTAAAGAAACATACAGTAGTCACAAAAGTACACTCTTTAGGTACACATTTATTTCAATAATATATAATCCATTTAATATTTGAAGTACACTACAAGTGCGCATTCAATACAATTAAGCACACTTCTTTTTCACAAGGGGAGGGCGCAGACGTGGGTTGTTTTTAGTGCTAAGGTCAAATGTCACTCTACAAAGATGGCACCTGTTGCCTGGCTTGAATGTCTGATTAAATAATGAGGTGTGTGAGAGGTCAGTGAGGTCGGAGGTCTTCACCTGGGCCATTTGGGAAGAGTGTGTGACACATGATCAGAGAGATAACGCAGCCAAATGACAGTTCAAAGACACAGCTCTTACCTTCAAATGGAGGAAAGCTGCTCTCTTTCGTATTCTGTGCTTTTCATGTGGGCGTTGAGTTGAAGCATCAAGTGTGATGCTGTTTCACTGTTATTTTTTCCACGTTTGGCAGATCAAAGATATTCACATGAACCCAAACAACATTGTTAAGTAAGTAACCTTCAGTGAGGATGAAATCTAAGAGAAAATGGCACTAATTAAGACACTGAATCTGTTTGAATGTGGTGAAAGAGACCTAGTTATTATGAGAGAGAAAGAAAAAAACAGTGATCAATGAGCACTGTGAAAAGAAATAAACAGACAACTGAGGGAAAAACAAGAGAGTCATGAAGAAAGATAGCTAGCTAAGGTTATTATAGTCACAAAACTAACTTTTGACCTGGTGTTCCCAATAAAGCAACCTTAGGATAAGGAACAAACTGGGTCTAGCCCAGGCTGGGATATATACCATGTACTATATAAATATATATGGACAGAAATTTTAATGTTAAATATTTCCAGGTCACTGTCCTGTTGTTTGCTAGCTCATCATCTTAACTGTTTAAAATCAAATAAGGTGCATTGCCAGAAAAATAAGATGTTTGACATCAATGTTGGAACAAAAACGTAATCAATTTTCATTCTGCTGACAATTCACATTATGTAATGGTGCATTATACATTATATCATGAACAATTATCAGTTACTATATTAACATTTAAAATATATTAAAAGTTAATAAGAATATTAAAGTTAACAATTATTTTACAACTTTGTCACATTTATTCTGCAGTTATATTGAATTAAGGTCAAATGTATAAATAAAATTAAAAAAATCACAATATAATATAATATAATATAATATAACTGTGGATTATATTTGCATTGAGATTGTTCTAAAATTATTATCAGTGTTAAAAAAAAAAAAAAAATTAATTAAAAAAAGATAAATAGATTAAAATTGAAGAACACAATGCTGCCATCCTTTCCGTCCATCTGTCTCAACGTCTATGTAAAGGTTTGCATTAGTATAGGTTTCATGTGGAACACTTTGCCTCGTGTTGTTTGGTTTGCGCTAGTAACCAAATCGATGTGAAAGCTAATACACATGCAAAAGACAAACAGAAGAAACTTGGTTGCAAAGCAATGGTCCTTCTATTTAGTTTAGGACCCTGCCTTTCATCATAACAACATCTATATTAAATAATATTACAAGTCTTTCTGACGAGCATATGTGTTTTCAGCCGACAGCCATCAGAGTCTTAGAAATAGCATGATATTGTATTTCCCCCTTGAAACGGAATGGGATCAAATTGTATTTTGATCTATGCAAATGAAAACTGCACCATGCAAAGTAAAGCAAAGCGAAACCGAGGAAGTCCAATTCCCGCCTTGTGTTATCAGCGTGCCCGGCCCTTTGGTTATTGTTGATATGATGTGTATGCATGAGGGGAGCAGGTATCAAAAGCTGTGACGAAATCCCTGTAAACGTCTTGGGTTAGGTAAAGCAGGTCACAGTTGCATTTGTATTCATGAGAGAGCCAATGAGCAGATTAATGAATAAATGTATGACAAGAGGATCCCAGATTGTTGCATAAATGTCAAAGGATGGACCGTTTTCCCTAAAGATTAAACGATTCAATCGGCAGGAAGATGGCTGATCGGGTCAGCAGAGAAGTGAGCAATAACTTAAAGAGCTGAACTTACACACAGGTGATTCCCAATAGGACATAATAAAGTTTTTTCCAAAAGACAAATAGTAAAGTTGTTGGTCTGAATGTTTAGAGTTGGTATACACCACATGCTACTCAGCAAAAGAGACCCGAGTACTGACCCGCTGTCTTTTTGATGGGACCGGAGAAGAGAAAGAGGGATGGAAGGCAGGGGAAGATCTGAGGACGATCTGCCTGAACAAGACTGAAGCTTCATAAACACAGCGCACAATGAGAGTTCATCATTATTATTTAATGCTACAGCACCTCTTTGATCCTTTGATCTGGTCTGCTTGTCTTTGAGGCAGATGTCTCACTCTTATTGGGGGTAAAGAGTCAAACCTGTCGCCTGCCAGAACTAGGCCTAAGTTTAGGCCATAACTTCATCCTGTCAGGAGCCCAAAGCCTACTGATGTCTTTGAAGAACGAAATAATCAAATGGATGTTTAATTTTCTTCTATTTTGAGAACTGACAGTTTCTTGTATGATTGCAGTTCCTTAGTCTTCCAAAAAGTTTCCTGGTAATATAATACTTGATTTTTGTAAAAAAAACAAAAAAAACAAACAAACTGATAACCGATATTTGAGTTTTTAATAAAACTGATAACTGACATCACATGGGCACATCAGTCAGTGTAATAATTCTCTATTGCAAAGTTATTTATAAACAGTCAAATTTCAAGTGATTTATCAGGTCAAGCGCACAGATCCTTTTTGGAACCATAAAGTTTATCGGACTAAGGCCAGTCATGTTATCAGGCCATTTACGTATGTTAGGGCTCATCCATCCTCTTTATGTAACTACCACATCATTTGGATGCTGGAACAGAAAATGTCTTGAGAATTTCTCTGGATGTCTGTAGAGGAGATTTATGAATTGTTTAAGTGCCCCAAGGTTATCCGTATCAGGTGAGGTGTGATAGGAATGTTTTCTGTCTAGATAACAGTCCATCACATGCCTCTGCCTGACTTCCTCCCATGACCCCTTAATGAGGTCAAGCAGTATGTGTGTGAGGGGGTGTAATTGTGTGTTAGAAAGGCTGAAGGATGTAGGAAGGGAGTCGCTCAATAATCAATAGAAGTTAAACTAAAATATCAGAAAGTGCATGATCCCGTCTGAGAACTTCAGCAGTGCTACTGTATAACAAAAACAACATATCTCCAATACAAATATTTAAGTGAACATTAAAATCTTATGAAAACAGCATAGAATCTAAAAATGAAAGCAAGCAACTGTTTAAGTTAAATTCTCTAATAAATCTACTTAATCTACTTAAACAACTTACTTACTAATGTTAAAATATTGAGATGCCGTGACTTCAAATTTCCATCACTATAAAAAAAATATATATATTTACAGTAGGAATCTATTTAGATTATGTAAATCAAAGAGTCAACCTAAAAAAGACATGCAAATACAAGGAAATATTTGCTCATGTTTTAAAATAATCATTACTTGCTTCATTTTATGTTTTCTGTAAGAACATGTAAAAATATTACATTAGTATCGCAAAACATATTGAACAAAATATTTATTGAAAAAAAATATTTAATATGAAATATTTAAGCATTTTTCAATATTTCAACTAAAGAAAAACTTTCTTTGAAAATCAACTTAACCTTAAAATAGCAAGTTAGAATTAATTAAAGTAATATATTTAACTTTGTTATTTGAAACAAAATTAAATAAAATTCTTAAATGTATTTTATTTCCTTTAGTTGCCAAGCCATCAGTTCTCATTTTATTTTATACTGTAAAATAAAACAAACATTATTTTAGTGTGTTGAAGTTTGTTTTAAAAAAAACAAACAAACCAAAAAAACAATTTCAGTCTTTCTAAAATTTTTGTCAGTGTGTTTTTTGTAATTATTTATGAAATTTACTGGCAATTTCTGAGTACAAATTGTTTCGAGACAATTTTAACTAAAACTTTAACAAAATTTAAATTGAAAACAGAATATATATATATATATATATATATATATATATATATATATATATATATATATATATAACCAAAAATTATAATAGTATATCAATGATACAAAAATAACACTAGTAATAATATAGGAATATGTAAATGAAAAACTATTTTAAATGCATTGTTTACAAGACCTAATAATTTTTTTTACATCCTAGCCTCTCCCTTATAATGCAAATATAAACAGTAAAATTCTGTATTATTGACAACCTCTTAACTGAAAATAGCTAAAATATTACAAAATAAAAAAATAAAAAAATAGTGCTGTGTAAACATGCTTCGCTGTACAAAAGTGCATTCATTCATTACTCTAAGCCTAGGCCATTAGCCAGAGTAATAACTAATACAGTGTTTGCCAATGAAATGAAAGCAAGCTTTCAAACATCACTGAGCTATTGATCTTCCTGAATTAATATGCAGTGACTCTGAATAAGGAGATCTGCTGTCTGTGTTTCTGAAAGGCTTGTTTTTGAAAAAAGCTCAAATGTATTATTCTTCGGAGTGATGGACTGTGACAGCATATATTATGGCATCTAACCTCTTTAAACTCTACACTACAGTTTTCATACAGTAGAGCTCAGAGAATGAAATTAATCTTGTGTCTACAGAGACTGCAAACATCACTAGTTAAATGTGTGAAAAGATTGTTTTTGGTCTTTGATATTAAAGCTCTGTGATGAATTTGTGAAGGCTGATGATTTTTGAAATCACTTCGCTTTCGATGATTGGTGATAGTTGTTTTGCTGCACCAAGCCAAGTTTCCCAGCAACCGTGTTTCTCGTACCGTGATGATCTCTCTATTCAACAGCGCCTTCGGGAAATTCAGCTACTATACCAGCAGCGCTCCTCTCTGGATTTGTATATTCCAGTATGTTTTCCCTGCATCCCCTTTGACTTCCTCTGGTGGCCTGTCTCTCCTCACGGAGAGCAGATGTGGCACTTCTCTCATGTGTGTCTTATGTCGACAAACCTTTCCCCATCACGCTTTCTTCTCTCTTTTTCTGTCTGTCTCTCTCCTTCTGTCCCTCTCTCTCCAGCTCCCAGTTGAATCAAAGACGCACACACACATGCACACACACTCAGTAAATAAACACATCAAAATGGCCAACAAAACAGCCCTTAACAGCTCAGGAGGGAGGGAGGCAGGACGAAAGAGAAGGATGAATAGGAAAGCAAGGGCTGTTGGCCATCAGATCAGAAGGAAAATCAGCGGAGGAAAAACAGGGCTGTTCAGAGGAGTGCATGTAAACGAGTTTGCGCAAAGCCCCTTAATGATGTCACTTCACAGCCAGCGGCAAAGCAGCAAAGCAAAGCACGCTGATACTGAGCCACAGTATGCTCTGTTGTGCTCATAAGATGTTTATCAATGAACCCCTGCACTGGGATTTTTTACATGTCAAAGAGAAGTAAAGCTAGCCTATATGTTATCTTATGGTTTCATAGGTTTTTTTTCCACATAAGGAACATTCACAGTCTGCATGGAGTGTAATTCTCATTTTATAAAACATAGAATATCAAAAGTTTAAAAATGAAAGCAAAAAAAATGCATAAATACACTGTAAAAAAAAAAGAAAAAGAAAAAAAAAATCTGTAAAATTAACAGTAAAAAACTTGTGAATTTTATTGTAAAAAATATGGTAGCAACATTTTAGGTTTTACGAATTAACTTAAATTTACATTTAAAAACCATATTTCATTAACTGATATAATGTTAACATATGAACCTATATAAGTACTGTAATCTGTTTAGTACCTTTGTAATGCACTGATAACCACCAAAAGCAGGTGGTGATGAAAAGATCACTCGATGAAGCTAAGCTCATCACAAGCAGCTTTTCCACAAGCTGAAAAAGAAAATACGGTAACACTTTCTATGAAGCCCGTATTTATAATACATTATAAGGGTATTCTTAAGGCATTATAATGAATGCATAATGCATTATAAATAACTTTATAATATGTTGTATCATCTCATGAATATTCATAAGAACAGTTTTAATGTGTTAAAATATTTACTTATTTGTGGTTATAGCTTTTAAGAGTGTGATAATTTATAACACACAATGAACACAATGCATCCACTTAAGTTACAATGGATTATATTTCTCATAGTTATAATGCATTATAAGTCTCATATCTTGCCATTTTACTTATGTTACTTTATTAAAGCGGACAAATACCACTTATAAGTAATAATAATAACAATACTATTTTTTTTTTCTCAAACAGCCATAAGATCAGATATCAGATCAGATAAATGTGTAATGTGACACATTTGCTTTGAACTTTTTTTTTTGTTGTTATAACATCAGTTTGATTATTTTGATGGTACCCTTTAGACAGCTGTTGATAAGTAACTCTGCAACTACATGTCAACTAGCCATCATTAGAGTATTAGTAGTGTGTCTGCTATATATATGCTGCTAACACTTTATTTTGATGGTTCCTCAATAGACATACTGAGTATAGGATACTTTGCGAGTATGTGAACATTTTACCTACCCTATCTAAGTCTACTAATACTCTTAGGTTTATATAATAAACATTGCATTTTTTTCAGTTGAAAGTATTAGCTAGCTCACATTAGCCTCAATATTAGCCTCACAGGAAACACTCAAATAACACTCAGCACCTAACCACTCACAAGATGTTGTAATGTACTGTGCAGATCTTAAATAAACAATGTCAATATACGACATAGTCCATTATAAATGAAGTAGATTTAATATGGTGTTCATTGTGTGTTATAAATAATCATACTCTTAAAAGTTATAATCAGAAATACGTAAATATTATAATGTATTATAATTGTTATGATTATTCATGAGATGTTATAACACATTATACGGTTTTTTATAATGCATTATGCATTAATTATAATGCCTTACGAATACCCTTATAATGTATTATAAATAGGGGCTTCATAGAAAGTGTTACCGAAAATACTAATATATAGAGAAAGTGCACAGTGTCATTCACACAAACACCATGATGGTAACGCGCATGATGCTGAAATAATGCAATAAACATTAATTTAACAACATTAGATGTAACATACAACCCTAATTAACATAACTGGTAAGAAAAAAGCTAAGAAAAAACATAGTTATTTCAACTGTATTATTTCAACTGTAGTTATTTTCAACTGTAGTTATTTCAATTTCACTATAAATTATACATTCTTTTTCACTTCCAAAAACTGTATTTGCCATAAAATTACATGAAATGTTTGTCACCGTGTATAGTAGGTTTTGACTGTAGTCTTTTACCGATAAAATCACAATATTTTTTTACAGTGTACATACATGAACGAATGAATGAATTAATGAATGAATGAAATGATTCTTAAAAATAATGGAGAATTATTCTTCAAAACAAACAAACAAAGGACAAAAAATAAATAAATTCAGTACTCTACATAAATTATACTTTTTTCTAAAAAATAAATACATATTTGTATTATTATTATTTATGTAAAATACTAAATTACATAGACATTTGTGGTCGAAAGTTTTTTTTTTTTTTTTTTTTTTTATGCTCACCAAAGCGGATTCTATTTTGTGAATTACAGTAAAACAGTAATACTGTAAAATATTTTTTACAATTTAATTTAATTGTTTTCTGTTTTAATATATATCAAAATGTAATTTATTCATGTGTTGGTAAAGCTGAATTTCAGCAGCCATTACTTTCTTCAATGTCGCATGATCCATCAGAAACATTTGTGCTGCTTAATTTTTTATTTTTATTTATTTATTTATTTATTTATTGTGGAAACTGATATTTTGATGAATAGAACATTCAGAAACAGTATTTATTTGACATAGAAATCTTTTGTAACATTAAAAATAACTTTACTGTCAAATTTGAAAATATTAATAAAAAAAAAAACTTGTGAATGGTAGTTTGTATATATTTGTATGTTTAAAATGTTTGTTTGTTTATTTGCTGTTGTTGTGTGAGAACGTATTAGAACGTATTAGTTTATTTTTAGTTTTAATTTATGCCCCTGCAATCTTGCCTTTATCCGTCTCCACTTTTGAGTGCAACATCCACATCTCAAAATCCAATCAACAACAAATACATAGAACCAAGTCCCTGCCGGATATATGTCAAAATACGGAAGAAAAGATCTGTCGCTACTACCATATCACTATGACTTCAAAGGGGTTATACTAACTGTCTAATACAGTGCTTCCCAAACCTGTCCTGGAGGACCCCTAGCCCTGCACACTTTGTATGTCTCCCTATCAGACACACCCAATTCATGTCTTGCAATCTCTATTAACGAGCTGATGAGTTGAATCGGGTGTGTTAGATAAGGGAGACATACAAAATGTGCAGGGCTAGGGGTCCTCCAGGACAGGTTTGGGAAGCACTGGTCTAATAGTTCGAACCTCTGGATGTTCACAGATCTAGTACATAATTACTTACAAAAAAGAAAGAAAACTAAGCTGCGACAAAGAGAAACCTGCTGCCAAATGAACAATGTTTCAAGGCTCATGCACTCATTTTGCGTTTCCCTTGGATTCCACTGCAGGTTTCCAATATGCCCACTAAATCAGGTTGATGTGATTCTGACATGGCCTCCTGCTGGTGCTCTGTGGGCCTCCAGAGTGGGCTTTAATAGCTTCTGACAGGCGAATCAAAGAGCAAGATGGAGAGGCACGATAAATGGCAGGTCTTTATTAATTACAGGGCAGGTGGACAGCAGCGAGGCGGAAGTAAAGACAAGGCTTCGAGCCACGTGTGATTTGTTCATAGCTAATGAAGCTTGTGGGAATGTGACGGATTCGGAGCCAGACGCACATGCAGAGAGAGGAAATGAAAACACCGTTTCCAGCACTTAATTAGCACCTCCGTTCATCATTACATCTTGAACAATATATGAACATAAGGACGCCGCAAAAGTTTGGAAGAGTGTTATTGTGCTGTGGGAAGATTTATGCTCGACTGTGGATCTGTACTAATTCTAAGTAAGGCGAGTTTTGCTTCCTGTGCCTTATGATGAACGTCACTGCATTGTCGTACAGTACCTCAAATCCAACATATTGCTAAGCTGTCAGCAGATAATACATGCCTTTGTTTCTCACAGTTTTCTTCAAAGCATTTAGTGAAAATGTAAAGCAAAAGACAGACTGAGCCCCTGTGGAATTTTAGCATGGTTGAAATTAAACTGGAGATGATTTTTCACGTCACTCCGTTTCATAAAAGTGAATTAAAATAGTCCCACTGGTGGGAGAGACACCTAGTTAACTGGGATTTTAGTCTCGGATTTGACCTGATTTTGAGTATGACCTTGACCTCAAAACATATTTTCTATTTACAGTACATTCTATACCATACTGTATATCCCACACACTTTGCAGAAATGTAGATTTGTGACCATATCTCTTGTTGCAGCTGGCAGTCTGGTTGCTGTGCTATAGAAGCAAAAGCCTTCAAAACAACAACAACAAAACTTACATGTACTTCCAGAAAGACTGTAGAAAGCCACTACCTACTGGCCACAAAGTAATGTTTGGTTCCAATTACATCCAGTTCTATTCTTCTTGTACACCAAAACAAGGTATTCCCATAAGTGAAATGTCTCGGTTACGTATGTAACCCTCATTCCCTGAAGGAGGCCGAGCCAGCGACCTGGGCGCTCAGCGGTGGTACAGGAGACATGTCGACGGGATGTGACGTCTCCGTTCCCTCCTTCAAGGAACGAGGGTTACATACATAACCGAGACGTTCCCTCTCGGTCGGTCACTCTCGACGTCACGTCGGTAATGACCGACTTTTGGATCCCTACTAAAGTGCCACAGATACTGCCCCTTCCAGTGTCTTGTGTGAGCCTCCTGCACCCTGCTCTGGTGCAGGCCAGGCTTGCGACAAAAAGGCCAGTCACTGTTGACGTAGCACTACCCACTCAGTGAACTTGGATAACACTGGGAAAACGTACCCGTTCTACTTGGAATAGGAACGTGCGGAGGCCCCATCCTTCCCGAAGGAGGTTTCGGAAGCACTTACACATATGAACAACCGTTTAGGTGCATATGGAAGATTAGAGGTGATTGTAACTCTCTTAAAATGGCAGAAGTCTGCCGGGGAACATGGGCTCTGAGGCTATACCATGGAATTTACACATATGGGATCCATTTAGGTCTCTACATATGGAATCCAGCCCTCTATCGGTTCTCACAGATTCATCGAATGAGGGCCTGGCGCCGGACGTTCCGCCACGTCTGGCTGCCGAGGGGACGGAGGAGCTCGACAGAGTCTACAGACTGGTTTTAGCAAGCCCACCCGAAGCTGGGGCCTCTCAGTGTTTCTACCCGTTTGAGGTGAGAACACAGGAGGATACCGGCTCCACACGAAGGCTATAGAACCTAGCGAATGTGTTGGGGGTCGCCCAGCCCGCAGCTCTACAAATATCTGCCAGCGAGGCACCACGAGCCAGCATCCAGGAGGATGCGACACTTCTAGTAGAGTGAGCTCTCAACCTGAACGGGCAGGGCACACCCTGTGCCTGATAAGCCAGGGTGATGGCATCCACTATGCAATGGGCCATCATCTGCTTGGAGACGGCATTCCCCTTCTACCGGCCTCTGTGAGCTGGTCTGAGGTCCTGAAGCTTTGTGTCCTGTCTATGTAACATCTCAATGCTCGGACGGGACAAAGCAAAGCTAGGGCTGGGTCTGCCTCCTCCGAGGGCAGCTCTTGCAGGCTCACCACTTGATCCCTGAAGGAAGTAGTGGGAACCTTGGGCACATAGCCAGGCCGGGGCCTCAGGATTACCTGGGAGTCAGCCGGCCGAATTCTAGGCACGAATCGTTGACCGAAAATGCTTGCAGGTCCCCTACCCTCTTGATGGAGGCCAGTGCAAGCAGGAGCAGAGTCTTCATCGACAGAAACTTCAGCTCAACTGACTGCAAGGGCTCAAACGGGCCCTGCTGTAGTGCTCTGAGCACTAGAGACAGATCCCAAGATGGAATGGAGGGGGGCCGTTGAGGATTTAGCTTTCTCGCCCTCCTAAGGAACCTGATGACCAGGTCATGCTTCCCCACTGACTTCCCTTCCACGGGGTCATAGATCCTTCCTCAGAGGAATCTTGAGGAGCATCAGTTCCAGGAACCAGGTCCGAGTGGGCCGAGTGGGCCAGTACGGCGCCACGAGCAGGACCTGCTACTCGTTCTCCCTGATCTTGCACAGAGTCTGCGCAAGAAGGCTCACTGGGGGAAACGCATACTTGCGAAGGCCCCGCGACCAGCTGTGTGCCAGTGCGTCCGTGCCGAGTGTTCCCTCAGTCAGGGAGTAAAACAACTGGCAGGGAGAGTTCTCTGGAGAGGCAAACTTACGAGGGTGCGTTCACCATCTCCTGAAGAGAAACCTCCTCCATCTCCAGGTCGCCTGTCTCAGGGCCTCTTGCTCTAACGCTTGCCACCAGGTTTGGTGGGGCCCTGGACGGGCGGGGCGGCCGCCCTGCGTCCGGCTCCACGACGCTGCTTAGGTGGAGGGTGCTGTGTTTGCTGTGCAGGAGCAGGGGCGGCAGCAGGGGGCCGCCCTCGGCGATGAGTTGATCGAGGCGCTGCCGCCAGGTGGCCGGGTGGAGGCAGCAGCTGCACGCCGGGGCAGGATGTGTCTGATGGCCTCAGTCTGCTTCTGTGCGGCAGAGAACTGCTGGGCAAAGTCTGGGAAATGGGGACATTCAAGAACCATGTCTTGTCAGTCTCCCGCATGTCGGCCAGACACAGCCAGATATGGCATTCCTGGACCACTAAAGTGGACATTGCACGGCCAGAGACCACGCAGTGACGTTCATCGCTCATACCGCGAGGTCAGTAGCGGTCCGAAGCTCTTTAAGAACTCCTGGGTCGTGCCCACCCTCGTGCAGGTCCTTCAGTGCCTTGGCCTGATGAACCCGCAACAACGCCATAGCGTGTAGAGCGGAGGCAGCTTCTCCACAGGCCGCATAAGCACTGCTGGTCAGGGCCGACGAGTACCTACAGGCTGGGAGGGGAGCGAAGGCTGTGATCAGCGGCAGCTGGATGCAATCATCGCATGCCAATTTAGTTTACACTTGAAGTGGATTGGTCTCTCTAAGCGAGATCCCAAAGTCGGTCATTACTGACGTGACGTCGAGAGTGACCGACTGAGAGGGAACACCATTTTTATCCATGTACAGGAGTTTGTTTTCTTGTAGAACTTTAACAATGTGTTTTATGATCGTTCTAGAGTTATACATAAAATAAAATACATAAAAGTTACATCTGCGTTCTTTTCTCTTTTTCAGATCAGTGATTTTCTACATGACCTTCATTCAGCTGGTATGTTTACCCAGAGACACTGTAAATGAATGTTGCTTAGCTCACTTTATTTATTTATTGATTTATTTATTTATTTATTTGTCATTTCAGCTGTTCCATGACTATCATTTAAAAGTTTGGGGATTTTTAAAAGATGCCTCTTATGCTCAAAAAAAAAAAATAAATAAAAAATAAATAAATAAAAATACAGTAAAAACAGTAATATTATAAATTATTATAATATAATGCATTATTATATGCCAATTATTATAATGCAAAAATTATAAATTATTATAAATTATAATATATATAAATTATTATAATGCAAATTATTGCTAATGGTTAGAGAGTCGGACTTGTAACCCGAAGGTTGCGGGTTCGAGTCTCAGGTCTGGCAGGAATTGTCAGTGAATGTCCAGCGCTCTCTCCACCCTCAATACCACGACTGAGGTGAGACCCTTGAGCAAGGCACCGAACCCCCAACTGCTCCCCGGGTGCCGCAGCACTGGCTGCCCACTGCTCCGGGTGTGTGTTCACGGTGTGTGACCACTACTCACTGCTGTGTGTGTGCACTTGGATGGGTTAAATGCAGAGCACAAATTCCAAGTATGGGACACCATACTTGGCCACATGTCACGTCCTTTCCTTTCCTTTTCCTATTACATTTTAAAATAATTGTTTTCTATTTTTGTATATTTTAAAATATATTTATTCCTGTGATGGTAAATCTGAATTTTCAGCATCATTACTCATCTTCAGTGTGACATGATCCTTCAGAAATAAGAAATCATCATTGGTGCTCAAGAAACATTTCTTCTTATCAATGCTAAAAACAATTGTGCTACTTAATATTTTTTTTTTTTTTTGTGAAAACCAAGGTGAAATGATTTTTTAAATGTAAAGTTCTAAAGAACATCTTTTTTATTTATTTATTATTTTTTTTACAGAAATCTTTTGTAACATCATGCAAAAATGCCTTTACTGTCACTTTTGATAAATAATGTGTCCTTTCTTTAAAAAAATGTTAACACTTTAGTATAGGGACCAATTCTCACTATTAAGTTGCTTATTAGCATGCATATTATTAACATATTGGCTGCTTATTAGTACTTATAAAGCACATATACTGCATGACCATATTCTACATCCCTAATCCTACCCAACACCTGAACTTAACAACTACCTTACTAACTATTAATAAGCAGCAAATTAGGAGTTTATTGAGGCAAAAGTCGTAGTTAATGGTTAGTTAATGGCGAGAAATTGACCTTGAAATAAAATGTGACCGAAAAATCTTACTGAACCCCAAACTTTTGAATGGTAGTGTAATATAGCAATATATTTGTCATGGTGCCTTCTGAAAAAAAAAAAAAAAAAAAAAAAAAAAATCTCTAGAACATAAACACATGAAGTGTATCTCATATAAAAACACATAGTCTTCAGTGCTGAACTGTTTTAGGGAATTCATTATCTTATGATTATTTGCCGATACACTGTATGGTGAAGTGCTTTGTACGAGCTATAAGAAATCATGCTCTACAAAAACAGGTAAAGCCGATATTGTTCCTTTGTAGGAGCAGATGATCGAAAGCTTGTCTGAGTGCCATGTTAAATGGGGTGGTCAATTAGAAATGACAGGTCAGCAACACATCGATATAGTTACAAGTCTCCCTCTTTCTTTCTCTCAGCCTTCCTCCTTACTCCCTACTTCCCTGTCCTAAGTGCAGTAGATGACTCTTGCTCTGCAGCAGCAGAAGTGTGTGTTTATCTGGGAGGAAGCTGTCAGGGCTATGAAGGATGTGAGAGTGACTTTATATTTCCTGTATATTTCCTGACATTTAGTCAGCCAGAAGATCGCCATTTAGCTCACTGCAGAGGTCTAATGCACACAGCAAGCGCTGCGCTCCTCCAAAACAACACTTGGCACCCCATTCGCACTGATGACTCTGAGAAACTTTAGGGCCACATGAAAGTCATGAAAAGTGAACTAAACTAGTGATCCAAAGTCAATAACAATCTCTTTTTCATTTACACATCTGTTTGTGGGTAGCTGACATGAAATGCTTTCGGGAAGTTGACACGTCCTGTGGCGTGACATGCAGTACTTCATCTGAAACTATTTTTTAAAAATTTAAATTGTTTTTTAATTATTATGCATGCAGCTTTTATGACCTCATTAATTGAGAAACGGCATGGAATATGTGTCCTTTTAAAAAATCATTTGTCATGCCGCAGGACCATTTCAAATGAACTACAGACAAAAAGGTGTCTTTACATTACAAATCATTTTTAGCCTAAAATTCAAATAATTAAATGTTGTTGTTAAACACAGACTGAACCATGCTACAGACTGGAGGGACATTTTTATATTTTATAAGGCCGGAATGATTCATGCCAAATGTACAGACAAGGAAAATTATTTCTGATGACAAGGAAAATTATTTCCTTTCCTAATATGTGGCAACAACCTGCTGGGTCGGTTTTGGCCGTGTTGAGCAAAGTGATCTGTGAGACAAATGTGTAACACTTCCTTTGGCTCCAGCGAGAAAAGAAGATATATAATTTAATGTGTTCCCCCCGCCCCTTCATGCAGAACTGAAAAATGTGGTCTGTGATCACAGGGAGTATCTGTTAGCCAATCAGGCAGTTCAGAAGCCGATTTTAGATGATACTGTATATAGTCAGGAGCGTCATGCAGCCATTTTTTTTTTTTTTTTTTTTGAAAGGACACCAGCAGCAATACTAAAACATTAAATTCATTAAAATTGAAAACATTAAAAATATATATTTCTGAAATTTAATGTAATAAATTTACATTGCACAGTCATTCAGTTTAAAGCAAGTGATCTGCATAAGGTGCAACCAAATATCAACCAAATTTAGAAATGTGAATGTCTGATATCTACGTCAGCATTTTAGACAATAACATTTTTACCTATAATAATGGTGGTGCAATCTATAAATACATATATATTTTCTAAATCTGAATAAGCTTGATGCCTCTCCCTGTACTGCAACCATTTACTATTCAGTGAGCTATAACTCTGAACGTTTAGACTCTTAGGCACAGCAGTAATACATCACGTTATACATACATGATCAGAGCCGTACCGCTGGTGCCTTCTGTATGCAACACTTCATTTCAGCCCTATTTACCGAGCCAGTGGACTCTGCAGTTTATTACACTCAAGATCAACATAGTCATATTATTAATAGGGCTTTGGATTGTAGGATACAAAATAGATGTTTTAAAAGTTCATGTATAGCAACTTACTAAATATAACTAATGGATGACTTCATATTTGCTGTTTATATAGCAAGAGCAGGAGACTATATTATTACCACTTCCCAGGAGTATTTCAATGCCATGGTGTCTCAACGAACAAGACAAGTGGAGATTGATGGTTTGTTTCCAATGACTGGTAACACTCAATGAGGGTGTTTAATTGCTCAAGCCGACAGTTCCAAAGAAAGAATTCAGACAGAGTATATATGCAAAACTAACATATAATGTTTGATCATATATCTTTATCATTGACTGAGCAAATGCTCTTTATGAGTTGTCATTAAACAGGTGCTTTAAATAAACCTTTGCATTTAATTGAATGCAAACACTCTCAAACACCCTCAAATCTGATCTCAGAAGACCACAGAGGGTCGACGCTACAGAGTTCTGAGCACCAGAACAACCAGACACAGGAACAGTTTCTTCCCTCAGGCAATCCATCTCATGAACACTTGACATTAAACGTGGAACACATAACACTATTATACATTATTTATTCACCACACATACTTATTTTTTCATTTCAAATTTGCACATATAACTGTACATACATAATTGTCTATATTATATATTGTGTTTTTGCTATTTTGTACATTGCCTATTTGTATATTTGTATATTATTCTTTTATTATCTGTGTCCTGTCCTGTTGCTGTCTTTCTGTTGCACTGTAGAGCTTCTGTCACTACAACAAATTCCTCGTATGTGTAAACATACCTGGCCAATAAAGCTCATTCTGATTCTGATTCTGAATGCAAAGATGAAATCGAAATCCTTGTGTAAATACTGTGATGTGTAAGCCTGTATTTGAACTGCAAAGATACTGTCATGTTATGAGTCACCAATATGATGTGAATTTAATATGATGTATAATTAAAACCAATATAACACAATGTGAAAATAACATGTTCAAACACTCATGTAGAACATAAAAGTTATCCAACCAATGGCCTAAAGAAGGAGAAAGAACCAATGTGAGTGAGCAAAGGACTCTGACACTGACAGCTGAACGAATCATTATTGAGTGGATTTCCAGGGCAAAGCTGCTGTAAATTTCCATTCAAAGCAATGCAAAAGAACTCATTTTTATTTTAGAGGTTCCTCTTAAAGTGCCTTAAAAGATACTATATAAGTACCAAAACTGAGAAACGCCTAAGCATTCAAACACAGCAGTAGACTAGATAAATGCTTCTGTCCAAGAAACCTGCAAAGAGGTTTGTTTGAATCATAATGGCAGGGTGCAGCGATCCCTCAACATTTACCCCAATTTCCCTCTGGACTATTTCCCCTTATATTTTACAACCAAGGCTCATTGAAAAACAGGGCTGTAGATATATTTCTGCAAAATGATATTACATTGCTTCTAACATGTTTTGCATTACTTTCAAAGTAAAATGTCCAGTGAGTGGTGTTAAAAGTGTGTTTGGTTTTATTTGAAACAGATGAACCTGAATCTGCCAGTGTTTCATTACCTTGGTTGTTCTATGTATTACAGCAGTTCAGAAATGAAATGTCTGGTATGGCGTTAAAAGGTTAACGTTCTATCGCATTCAGAAATAACATACCACTTACACTAAACCTAACGATAGTGTTAACGAAAGCAAGTGCAAGATAAAAACACAATAATGTGATTTTAGCTTTTTACTTTGTCTTTGACCACTTTTTATCATGATTCGTGAGCAAGCTTACCACATTAAAAAAGCCATATGGACTTATGAAGCAAGTTTTGTGATTCAAATATCAAAATGTATTAGTTTACAAATCATGCACTTCGGTAAAAGTGTTTTGAGGTCATGACATAGTATTGTAGAAGGAACCGTACGGTCTTTAAGTCTTTGTTAATTGATTATCTGCACCTGTAATCATAATTTGTGTGAAAAGAAAGAAGAGTTGTCGCTAAAACATTTTTCCAACAATCCTATGTTGATCATTTTAATACCAACCATTGCAATTTAAAGAGGGAAAAGTGCAGGTTTGTGGCAAAAGACTAACAGGCAAATAGGCATTTGTTCCTCTTTTGTGAGCTGATTTGAATAAAAGTGTCTGCTAAATGCATAAATGTAAATGTAAATTTTTACAGTCATTGATTTTTGATTAAAGTGTAATTCATGAAGGAAAAAAAGGCCCTCAAAAGAATTTGAACACTTAAGCCACAATTAATTCCTTTCATGCATTAGATGTAAAATATTAAAACCAAGCAGCATCTCCAAATGATGCTAGAGATTTTCTCAGAACCAACTTTTACTTCTCTTACCTTTTCTTTTGCAGTTAATTTTAGCCATCAAATTCATGATGTTAATGGACATGAACTTATGACATTTGACAACCAGAATGTTTTCTAATACTTTTGTTTTCTGATTTAAAACCAACCATGTGTTGTTATATTTCTTAAAAATATGAATGCCATTTGGTTTCACATTTTGTTACATAACAAAATGAACAACAAGTTCTCACTAAATCCTTTTCATTCTGCCTGTAAACAAAGATGAGACACACTGGAGAGGAGTGAAGCTTTCTTACTGACCTGCTACAAGACAGAAATGTCACATTGTGTTATAGCTGATACATCTGAGTGAATCCAGTAACACCACAGTCTGGCCAGCACCAGCACTTCATGGCGAAGCAGTCTGTTCTTTCTTTAAAGTGTCCTTGCTCCCTTGAGGAGGCCAGGGACTTGGTATCAGTGGAATTTCCTTCAATACATACAACTTACTTCCAGAAATTCTAAATATGTGGAACAGTATAGACAGGATATCTGCAAACACTAATGAAAGATGTTTGTGTTCTTACTGACATGTCTGTGCAATTCCTTAAACTAAGAAGTCATCGTCTCAAATACTGTTTATCAGCTCTGTTATTTTCTGATTAAAATGAACTATTGTACTCAATATTTATACATATATATGTCTATACTGTATATTTCTGCTGCTTGCTAGAAAATTACTTTTCAATTGTTTTAGCTAATCAAAGTAAATAAACCCAAATCACAGTAAAGGCAGTAAACAAATTAAAATGCACCTGATGTGCACACAATAAATTTGATGCAAATCTTAAATAATCAATCTTAAATCAAGCATTGGTCCTCAGTGTTCACACATTGACGAGGGTGATAATTTAGACATAAGCATCAATAACAATGAAATTTCACCATATGAAGAAAATAACTTTAGTTTTGTTAAATGTTCCATCTGGATTTGATTTACAAATAAATGATCCATTAAGAAGGTCTTTCTCCATCATTTACTGATAAACAGATGCTAGAGGTCTCTTGAGTGTGCTGATTTACTTTCTTATTGACTATCAACTTAATCAACATGAATGTATTTTCCCCACACAATTAGGGTTTTAAATGTACCTTTAATATTAAACTTTGAAGGGTTATGTAGCCGTTTTACTTTGACTCCAAATTTGTTGCTTATAATGGTGAAATATATCAAGTGAGTCTATCAAAGGAGAATAAGATTACACTAAGATCTGAATGAGACTAAATGGGATTAGTTGTCTGTGCCATGGAGTTCCAGCACTTTCTTGAACAAACATGAGCTTTTCCATCTCATTTCAGTTCAGCGGTTTTCAGATTTGTGTCTGCTAGCAGACCTGCTTGCTTGTTTGTTTCTCTTGCAAGTCAATACAGGCACGTGGAAGCAGGTAAAGAGCTTCTCAATATTCCACGCAGCATTACCAGCGTGAACACTTCATGTTTGCCGCATGCACCTTGGACACGATTAACCGTCTCACCCATATTAAAGCAGACTCGCACAGCCATCTGCCAAGTGGGATTGTGTTCAACCTGAGAGGCCATTTCATGAGAAAACTCATTTTCAGCCTCCTAATTATTTTTCATTACATCGGTGCTTTGGTGAAGTAAATTGGAATTGGACAGTAATTGTCCGGCCAGAGAGATGCAGGTAGTCGCGGTGTATCAGGCTAGATGAGGTATGACAGGTAGACACCTTACCACTACGCAGCGCCTATTAGAAAGCTTCCCTCCCTTGATAGCTGAGCTAAACTCGCCGGTCCGACCAGGCAAGGTCACCCAGAGACCGTTAAAGAGGGAGGATTTCCACTGAGAAGAGAACAGCCGTTCTCAGACTCACTCCACCTGTGCTCGTCCACGGCCGATCCACGGCTCCAGCGTTCCGAGTCGCTTTGCCGTCCCCGGTGGAACTAACCGGGTCGGCGCACCTACGGCTTTAAGGAGGATGTGTTGAGCACAGTCAGGGAGCCTGCTGTTCGGATTATGACTTTTTTCTCTCCCTCTCTTTCTTTATCTGAACGATGACAGAAAATCCTCTCAAAATGCAGTGTGGTTTTCTGCCGCGGCAATCAATAAAGCTCCATCAGACCCGATGGGGGAAGAGGGAACTGAAAAAAAAAGACAAGGTCTTCTCTATCTGCCAATCTGTTCATTCTCACTGGGCGTTTTATGATCTCGGTTGTGTTTGTGTAGTGAGAGCTCGGGGTTAGGAAAATGAGGAAGAGATTTGTCGGCCTGCCCTCACCTGTGGAGCACTGTGAACTACCTGTAAATCACATTTTATTTCAGAAAAATGAGGATTTTGGGGCATGCCAACTTTCTGACACAGCACTACATCCCTTCAATAACTTGTAGGTCTCATGGTGAATGTAACATTGGAAAATTAGCTTGGCCTTGTATTCATTTTGAATTCATTCTGAATTAGTTTACTTCATTATTTTGAAAACACTTTAATATAGGGACCAATTCTCACTATTAAATTAGTTGCTTATTAGCATGCCTATTATTAACATATTGGCTGTTTATTAGTAGGCTACTTATAAAGCACATATTCTGCATGATCATATTCTACATCCCTAATCCTGCCCAATACCTAAACCTAAAACTACCTTATTAACTATTAATAAGCAGCAAATTAGGAGTATATTGAGGCAAAATTTATAGTTAATGGTTTGTTAATAATGAGAATTGAACCTTAAAATAAAGTGTGACCATTATTTTAAACACTTACCTACTCATATTAATTAAATCTAAGAAAAAATAACACAAGAAAATAAAATATAAAACATTTTATTGATCGATGTAACAGAAGTAGCGACAGAACTTTTTTCAGTATATTATTAGAAAATAATCTGATATTTTGAATAAAATGTTGATTAGACAATAAAATTTATTCAACATTTTTAAAGTCGCAATGTATTGGAGGTAGTGAAAGAACTTTTCTTCTGTACTGAGATGTAAATCTGAGTGAAACCGATTATTGGAAAAGGAAAAAAAAAGTGTTGAAAAAGAAAAAAAGATTTTAAAATGTTGAATAAAATGTTTTTAAAAAATTTATTCAACAATTTTAAAGTTGAAATGTAACAGAAATAGCAACAGAAATTTTCTTCCATATTGAGACGTAAATTCAAATGAAACAGATTGTAGGGAGGAAAAATGTAGGCTTGAACTTGGATCCTTTCATCGGTTTTTGATTCGATAGAAGCAGATATGAATGCAAGCTTGCAGTTGATTGTAAGAAAGGGACAGGGTTTTAATTGGACTTTAATTGAAATGTTAGAAGAAGTCTATCATATGTCACCAGAGAAAAGTCTGCTGTTTCGCTGGAAGATCAAATTATGACAGTTTGATTAAAAATTATGAGGTCAAAAAAATAAATAAATAAAATAATAATTATAATAATAACATGCATTTAGAAAATAGATATGAATTTCCATTTCATGATGACATATTATATATATATATATATGACATATTATATATATATATATTTATATATATATATATATTTATTTATTTATTTATTTATTTAAATGCAACCACACTGTCGCTGTGGTATTTATACCATGGTGACAGAAGGAGGATGGATTTTCAAAGCGGGATTTAATAGCGGGGTTTATATGCAGCTGATATTAGTCTCCCTGCTCGGGCTTAAAACCGCATCCTGTGACAGACCACTGAACTCAAACAGTTTCCTGCCGGGTCATTTTATCTGCACAGTTAGCGAGCGCTCGTTAGCAAAAACTCAGATTAACTCGCCATTTGAAGTAGCATTACTTAATTACTTAGCATTACAAGACAGACATCATGACAGTTTAATTTCTTAACTATTTTTACTGAGTCGATAATTAATTTTTCAAAAGGCAGCCTTAAAGCTGACATGACTTAATGGCTTGGCAGCCGCTCCACGTTCTAATATCTAATAAAGATGACAAGTACTTTTGCGATTTTTCTTTCTCACGCCATAAAGTACCAAGAAAACATTTATTAGATAAGGAATGGCTAAACAAAGCCAGTCCAACATCATATATCAGCGCTGAGATTGTGTCTGCTTCAGGTTTTATGGAGGGCTCATCAGACTCAAAGGTTGAATATCAATCCAGTGTCGTCAATCACCAACAAACACCTAATCACCTGACAGATCATAATACAGACATATCATGTGATTCATAATATACTGTCGACTTCATAAATTAGCCATAACAGCTACTGAAGATGCAGAGAGTAAGCACCACTTCAAGAAACTGGGTCAGTTTTGCTTTCCCCAAACATCTTTAGCCATGAGAGCTTATAGAGAATAAACCAAATCTTTTTGTGTTATATCAGCACATATTACATAATCAGAATGTTCCCATAAATGTTACTTTTTTCCAAATATTTAATGTACTGTTAAATACAACGTAAACCTCTGATTTAAGTGTACTCTATTAAAGGTTCACTGCAAAATAAATAAATAAATCTAAATAAATTAAAATAATTAAAAAAAAAAAACCCTGAAATCAATATTTTTAATTTCTTTGTATAAAAAATGTTAGGTATCACAACATTATAATGTACATCTATTTATTTTTTATTTTTTTTTTAGATTTGTTTAAAATTACATTGAACAGTGTTTATTACAATAATTATTAATGTTTTTAGATGTTACATCTAAGTGCACATTAGATGAAAAAGGTAATCTAAATGTAAATATAAAGGAAATAAGCATACAATATTCACCAAGCATGCAATAATCCAATAACCAATAGTACCAATATACTGTACTGTGCATCCCTAAACATGTTTCAAAGGTAACACTCCCCAGTGCTGTTAATAACATGTGATTGGATCAAGGGCTTAGGAAGCATGCCAAAAGTCACTTCTTCATTCTCACTTCTTCAGTCATTTTGCAGACTGATTAAATTATAGAGTGCTGGCCCTTTGGGGAGACGTGTCTCTTGTTTATTTCTGTTGTTGTTAATCACGATTGTGCCGTGGGAGTGTTTGTTTGGAGATGTAATGAACTCTGATGGGAAGAACTTGAAGTCCTTGTCATTAGTTAATTAGTCTCCTTCTGAATCAGTAGGAAAGGAGTGTTGGACACCAAAAGGAGCTGACGTGGGATCAGGCAGGTCCACCTGAACAAGCTTTTTTCACAACAAGACACAGAGATACTAATGGAAAAAGACACGTTATGGACTCACACATGCCCATTGAGAATGCAGATTGTGTCTTCTAAAAATAAACCTGCTCCTCTTTTTAATTAACTTGATTTTAATGACATTTACATACTCAAACATCAATCATATTTATCTATAATATATTGTCCAAGAAAACTTCTGAAATCCTTTAGCTGATCCTTGTGCCCCAAATATAATTAAACAACACAAGACACTCTTACCTTCGTATCTTTCCAATGTTGTTCTAACACATCAGTTCATCAATTTCATGTTTTAAAAACTTCTTTAGACTGATCTGGTGTGCACTGATGATCTGATCTCAGGCTATCCAAGATGTAGATGAGTTTACATTACATCACTTGCTCACTAATGGATCCTGTGCAGAGAATGGGTGCCGTCAGAATGAGAGTCTAAACAACTGATAAAAACATCCCAATAATCCACAAATTATTCACACAACTCTAGTCCAACAATTAACAACTTGTGAAGTGAAAAACTGTGTTTTAAGAAACAAATGCATCATTAAGATGTAAGTTTTTAACTTCAAACCATTGCTTTTGACTAAAATACAAGTCCTCTATCCATAATATTGCTTCCTCTGGTGAAAAAGTAATCTTGTATGAATCAGGAGAGAAATATGCACAGATCAAGCATCCTTTACAAGTCAAAACAGTCCAAAACATTTCTAAACAAATATGTTGGTGGATTTTGATTTGAGAGACCAACAATGGATGAGCTTTTTCACTAAAGGAAGTGTTATTATGGATTATAGATTGGTATTTTGTCCAGAACAGAAGTGATGGTTTGAAGTTAAATGCCTCAATGAGGGTTTTGTTTCTTACAAAGAGGCAGATTTACTCTTCACAAGACATTAACTGATGGACTGGAGTCATGTGGATTACTTGTGGATTATTATGATGTTTTTATTAGCTGTTTGGACTCTCATTCTGACGGCACCCATTCACTCCAGAGGATCCATTGGTGAGCAAATGATGTAATTCTACATTTCTCTAAATCGATGAAGAAACAAACTCATCTACATCTTGGATGGCCTGAGGGTGAGTACACAACTTTTCAAATCTATTCCTGCACATATTTATCTTCTATTATTTTATTTTGATTTCAAATGAATAAATAAACAAATAAAAATAATAGTCATTCACAGAATTTGTTTACTTATTTGTTAAAGGCATATTTAGCTTAAATTAGCTCATTCTGATGCACACACATACTGTACACACACAGACACAAAGGCCTTAAGACATTGTATTCGTGAGGTGAGTGGGTTGCTGACCAATGCATTATTAATATTGCTGCATTGCACCGCATGTTGCCTTCTGAGGAGTCACGTAGGCTGCAAACACTCCCAAAACAAACGACTCGATGCTTTGTGCGTGCATAACATCTACTGTGTCCTGCATTGCTCAAATCATTAGTTTCCATTGTTCGTGATGTTCGTGACTTTCAGAAATAAAAGAGATATTCTGAATCCCAGCACTATGGAGAACAGCTTTCTGCTTCTAATGGACCAATAAATTATTAAGCAAACTATACTGTCATTTAAAAGTTCTCTTTAATTCTTTTTAAGACTTTTATTTACAGCACAATTTCCAGCCCACTGCCTCCTGCCACAACTGGAAGTGCTACGCATACTGAAAACTGAATGCTGAAAGTCTGTTGTTTGGGATTTCTCACAGGCCACAAGGGTGCTGGTGTTATTATGCTTTGTGATCAGAACAGCTGTGTTTTACTAGATCTTTCTAATGGAGGAGGGCCCACATGGAGACAAATCATTTTAACAAGGGCAAAATCCGGTGTAACAGATTGGTTACTCGTGTTCTTGAACCCATGAATTAAACAAAGGATTCAATTCACTTTACATCATTAACATCCCGCATCTCTTTCCCACGCGCTCTATTTCAGTTGTGCTAAACGGATGAGAATGGCGGGACTAAGATATGTTTTCACTCATTTCAAATATCTAGAGGCCTGAGACAGACAATCCAGAATAATACTGGGGTGTCAAAAAGGATTTTAGAGAGATTTTATTCTCATAAAATTAATCTTTCTGTGATCGCATCTCAACTACAGCCTCATGAATACTCACTGTAAAAATTCTGAAAAAAAAAAAAAAAAAAAAATATATATATATATATATATATATATATATTTCAATATTTACTCTAAGGATCTATTTCTGCCTGAGGTAAACCTTAAAATTACCCTCAAATAAGATTCCCACAGGAGGGGACCCCTTATTAAAATATAAAGGTAGTTTTATTTCCATGTATAAAGACACATTTATACTGCATGCATATAAGTACTGTAATATTATACATACACCATGTTTTTATTATAAATAAATAAATTAATTAGTTAATCTTTATACTAAAAATGACTAATGGCTTTAATTTTATTAAAATGAATTAAAAGTCATTATGCTAAAACAAATGATTAAAACATACATATTGAGCATATAATGAAATCTAATCTGAAATTGTATTAAATCTCTCTCTCTCTCTCATATATATATATATATATATATATATATATATATATATATATATATATATATATATATGCATTTTAAAATAAAACCAGTTCATTTAGATGTTACCCTGTGAGACACTTTTATTCCCCTCAGGTGACTTGACAAATCATCCTTTACCATTTTGGCTGTAAATAAAAAATATCCAACCAATACCACACTCACAATCCCAATGTTGTACTCAATATCAGCATCGGCAAAACGGATTTGGGCAAATAAAAGTCACAAAACAATCTGAAGGCAGTCCAGGGTATATACTACTTAGCCCTAGCTGGCATTCAAGGGAGCAAATGACAACCAGCACTTTGTAGTTTCCCACAGCACAAAGCCTGGAATATTTGCCACCCTTAAGAGACATGTGGAGAGATGATAGGCTAAAATAACAGGGCGTGATGAAAAAGAAGAGAGAGAGAGAGATGAAGAGAGCGTATGAGACCCTTGTGTACAGATGGGATCAGAGCCCATGGTGCGCTGAATAATCAGACTCGTAGCATTTCATGCTTGACCTTTCCATGCGGCGGGAGAGGCTAATGTGAGACCCAGATGTGGCAGGGAGAGAGATAACGCTCCGACTGTCCGTCGGCGTTGTGACCGTGCCCTCCATTCCTGCACCATGTGCCCCGCGAGACAGCCGGTCTCCATGACATTTTCATACTTGAACGAGAGGTTTCGCAATTTGGTAATGATGGTATCAGTTAGTGGCCATGGGACATGCCACTCAAAAGACGTAAACAGAGAGAATATAAAAGATGCTTAGGTTTCATGATCCAGCAAATGCTAAAAATGCAGCAGGTAGTTGTGCACCCATCATATTTTGGGTGATAGGAAGGTTAATTGTTGGATGTTGATGAATTTTATGAATTTAAGTAGCTTACGGACTTAAATATAATGCTTGTCTTAACATGACAATTCAAATGGGGATCATTTTCATCTCTCTTTTTTATTTCTTCTTTCGCTCTGGGACAAAAAGCACATCAATCAATCAATAAAGAATAATATTAATAATATAAATAATAATAATAATAATAATAATAATAATAATAAATAAACTTTATTTTAAATTTTATTATTAAAATATTACCTGGAAACAATTCAGTTTTTATTAAGCTGTCAGTGCATCTTTTTTGATATACTGTAGTACAATAATGAAATAAAAATTACAAATGTATTACGTTGAAATGGTAAAAACACAGCGGGTAATTGTGCATCTGTCATATTTTGGGTGACCTGGTAGAAAAATCAAGCTTTAGGGAGGTCAAATATTGGACATTGATGAATTTTATGAACTGAAATAACTTGCAGACTTGTTATAAATGCTTGTCTTGTGTTGACAACTCAATTGGGGAACATTTTCATCTCTCTTTCTTTTCCTCTTCCGCTCTGGGATGAAAGGCACATCATGTTGGGACAGGTAGCTTCACAGACTATAACAGGGTGACTCATAAAAAGATGTCACAGAGAAAAGGAGAGTGAGAGGGGAAGACGGAGTGCATGAAATTGGGGGAACTCAATCCCCTCGGTCCTCTCTAAGTGATGGATGTGCTATGATGGGCCGGCGCCTGCCCATAAACATGTCACTTACTCAGAGACAAAAGAAACATCATTTTACTGCCCCTGTCTGGGCATCTTTCACGAGCATGCACACAGCTCTCTCTGTCTGTCTCTTTTTCTCTGCTTCATTCTCTCCTTAACGGCAAATGACAGATGGAGATTGTGCAGATCAAGTAAAGTCATCGAGGATCACGGTGGCTTCTTTACAACTGAAGAGTCATGTCTTCTTGTATTTGACATGTTTTTTTTTTTTTTCTGCTTGGCTCTCTTTTATGCCAGTGTATATTCTCAATGTATATACTCTTACTGTATGATTTTAGATGTCTGTTAAAATGGATAGATCACCCAAAAATGACAGTATTTAAAAACACTAATAATTTAATAAGACTGCTAAGTGTTATCCTTAGCAAATCTAAAAATGAATATCCATTTTCCATGTTGTACATTATAATGCTGTGATGTGTAAATTCACTGTTTTTGGACTTTATTTAGACAAAAAGTCCATCATTTTAATATTCAAGATCTAATTATTTATCAGCCATAATATGATATTTACATCCTACCGATTATATATTAGATATTTTTAAAGAATAGATATCCTTAAAGACTATCTATGCAGCTGTTTAAAGAATATTTATGCAACTGCATAAAAATTCTTAAAAAATATCCCTCTTTTGTTCCACAAAATAGAGTAACAGCATATGGTTTTGGCACAACAGGAAGGTGAGAAAATAATAAAGAGCATTACTTATAACCTGTCTATTTACAGCATTAAATCTTTCTCCAGTTTGTGTTTCTCATGTTCCTATGATAAAGATCCTGCCCGAAACCATCGACATTTTTATGCATTTTAGGCCAATAATCTTAAGTCAAGCAGAGCCTAAAATACTGCTCAGTATGTTGGTATATTGTTAAAGTGAGTATTTGACTATGACAAAAACACGCTTTAACTCCAGCACACTGATGCAACAGTTGCAATTAAGGTGAAAGATTTTTTTTTTTTTTTTTCTGGTATTGTTATTGAGTCTAAACCCTCCATAAAATTCAATGATCGATGTTGTGAATGTACCGAATGAAGAGATATAATCCTGGTAAGAGGAAAAATAAACACATAGACACACACTTAAATTTTCCATTATATATTCTTTCACTTACACACCACCTCTCTCTCTCTCTCTCTCTCTCTTTCTTCCTACACGGCTCCAACAGAAACAGTTTTGAGATTTTGCAATCAAGATATCATGCCTTCCCAGCCCAGACAGCCGGTCTTTGATGACCTTCTCGCTTTTCGTTTCTCCGACACAAGCTCTTTAAACCCCCTGCTTACCTGAGAGAGCTGAACCCCCGCTCCGTCCTGCGTGATAGCGATCGATAGCCGGGCTGGGTGAAGTGCCGGGTCCTTTGGAGCCACTGAACCCCAGCTTGAAGGGTTAAAGGACAGAAAGTCAGACGAGGAAAGCAAGGGCAGCCCACACTGATGCCGAATCCCCGATGAAGAGAAGAGGGCCTTGGACGCACTACAAAGACTCGGCATCCAAGGCTATCCTCAGTGTCTCCATCCTCCTCCTTGAAATGCGTTTGGTGGGAGAAGAGAGAAACATATCAAAACCACACAGTAGACAGATTGAGTGGGAGAGAAATAGAACAATGATGCCTTAGAAGGTTCAGAAGATATTTTTGAAAAGCATCTGTGAAGAACAGAAAGGATGAGAAATGTTTCAGAGGGCTGAGAGGAAAGTTGAATTAGCATTCTGCCATCTTTGAGTGGCGAGGAAGCCGTCGAGGTTACGCGGGTGAAATTAAAAGTGGAGCCGGCGTTCCTGTTTAAAGGTCTTAGAAGGCGAGCTCATACAGCCGAATGAGTGAAAATGTGAGATCTGTGATTTAAAAGCCTGCTTTTCTGCCTTTATTTTCTTCACAGCTCTTTTCTATCAAGACACTAGAAACTTAAAAGCTGAAGTCTGCCTGTTGTGGCTCTATTTCATGGCTTCGACAGCTGTTTATTATCCAACACCTTTGAGTTACATTATAAAATCCTACTAGACCGGCACCTAATCTACTCAAACCTGTCAGACTCACGTTGGGATCACCCGTCCCAAAGCAATAAGGCTGCATTCTTGAATTATGGGCCTCCAGGGTTTGCTCAGTTTTTTTTGGGCTGTGATATACGCAGCCGGGACCGCGGCCCTCTGACATTTTGGGTCGCCTGTGGGTGTTTTGGAAAGGCGCGGGAAGCCCAGTGGCTGTGAGCCATGTGCGGTTAAGCCTGGGCTTGTGGAAAAGCTGAATCAGAAAGAAGAGGGGAAGAAAGCTCTCCACTGATGGATTCAAAAATCCGCTGTTATTGCACGCTAGCCTGCAGATTTCCACGTAAAACAATGGCTATCATTAAGAGGTCACAGACGGCTGTAAATAAAACAAGACGACGAAAGTGGGGTGGATGAACTGAAAGATGTTTGCTTGCTCCTGGAGTCCATTAGCCTTATAAAAAATGGAGACTTGAATTGCGGGTCAGGGCTGGAGTTTGAAAGACAGTGGATGATCAGAAATATTCCATACAAATTCACCCGAGTCCCAGCACGCAAACCTGCGGCTGGTAAAACCTCACTGAACCCAATAGAACTGAGAGAGCTGCTATGCCACAGGCAATTGACACCATTTCAGATTGGCGGAAGTTGTTTTATAATCACACTGGGTAGATTACAAATTGCGCGATAACAAAATCTAAGTATGTGATTCAGAATCAGGAGAGAAATGCACTTTAAAATAAATTTCTGCACTACTGATCAAATTGTTCCCACCAAAAATGACAGATTTGGTTTCAGCTCGTGTAAGAGATTTTTAGAGTCCAATCAAGTCCAAGCAATTTTACTTCACACAGTCTTTTCATCATTATGAGTGATCAGACAGACTCATGGGAACAGGTGACTGAGACCTTTTTTGCTAAATGATGAGCCTTGTTTAGCAATGAATGATCGGAACAATAATGGATCATTCATACCGGTAGTGATTAAACAACTGGAAGTTGTTCTCTGTGCTGTTGATTGCTAATAGGTTTTCCTGTTCAATCATGTGTCAGATCACTGTCTGCAAAAGAGATGGAAACTTAAAGGGATAGTTCACCCAAAAATGAAAATACAGTCATTAATTTCTCACCCTCATGTTGTTCCAAACCCATAAGACCTTCGTTCAACTTCGGAGCACAAATGACAATATTTTTGATGAAATCCGAGAGCTTTCTGACCCTGCATAGACAGCAGCACAACTACCACGTTCATGGCCCAGAAAGGTAGTAAGGACATCATTAAAATAGTTAATGTGACATCAGTGGTTCATCCTTAATTTTATGAAGCTATGAGAATACTTTTTGTGCACAAAGAAAACAAAAACAGTGATTTTATTCAACAATTCTTCTCATTTTTGGTTCAACAATTCTTCTTCATTTTTGTGTGAACTATCCCTTTAAGTCTAAACTCAAGTTTACATGAAGTATTTGATAACATTTGATCATTTCAGTTATATAAATAATGTTTAAATTACACAAATTAAAATTCAAATAATTCTTTACATAACGCTACTTTGATAAATGTCTGATATTAAAATGTATAATGTTTCTTAGAAATGAATTAAAAAACGAACCAAAGTCAAACACTTTAAATGCTTAAGTGAATTTAGGCAAAACAATATTATAAAGTATTTAAAAAAAAGGATATTCATTTTGAAATTTGCTAATTCTCAAATTGCAGGTTACAAATATCAGATTACATTTAACAGTGCCATTAAATGTGTATTTTATTTTATTTTTTTAATGAACTTTTAGTGAGCATTAGATGAAAGCAAAAATGTAAAGTATAAATTGAAATAAACATGAAAATTTCAATCTAATAACTGATCACTTATATGGCACCACAATATTATCCATGCCAAGCATTTTAAATTTATGCTATTAAAGGTCCCAAAATTCAGATTTATAAAACAACAAACAGCATACGTAGTATGGGTGTGTGTAGAATGTAATCCAGACAAACAACATTTGTCATGTTGTCACTGTCATGTGACCTACCAGTAATAGTCAAGTGTACATCAGATGCGCATTTCAGAATCTCTCCAGAAGTACAGTAGTAAGTCATTTGCTTTTTTACTGTTTGGACATACTATTCCTTACACATATTGTTTTTGCTTATTATATATTAGGGAAATATGTGATTTTGGAGAGGCACGGAAATTAGCCTTAAAAAACTTGACTCAAACTCTCCCTGAATCAGGGACTTGTGAATATGTCTGGTCTACATCCTATCGGCAGCCACCCCTGCTGAATAAAAAAACAATAGAACCCTGCCCAAAACACAATAGAAAATGTAATGGATTTAATGGTTATAAAGACAATTGTACTGGTTTTAACGGAAACTATAATGGTGTCTACTGGTATGTGATGGATTCTATTGGTGGGATGTTAAATCCTACTGGAAAAATGGCCAAAACACACTACAAAAAGGAATTTTGTAATGGTTTTACTGGTAAAAGCTAATGGTTCATAATGGTATTTTAATGGAAACCATTGGAATATCTGTGATGGTTTCTACTGGGCTTCTATTGTTTTGTTTTGTTTTTTTTAGCAGGGGTACTGCACCATAATGCTAATCATTTGCTCCAGATCACTGTCAATATGCCTTTTAAGATTATTAAAAAACACTTGGCAATCACCTCCATCGTGCTTTCTACCATTAGTCTTTTTCTAGACTCGTGAGACATTTAATGAAACAAGCACTGAACTGTACTGCAGAGATATTATGCCACCATTTTTCAACCCAAAATTTACCGGCCTAGAATGTTGACTACATTGATCCACTTTCAAGTCGACCGTGACCTGTGCTCTGATGGTAATGGATCTCTGCCATTTTAATTGAATAAATTGGATAATGACAGGTTGCTGGAGTTAAAACTCAGAGAGATCACAGACTTTATATGGCTTTGTTTAAAGGCCGTATAAACATATTTTTTAGAGTAATGCAAATCAGACTTGCAGAATATATTTATACGCTGACTAATCTGTGCAAGAAAAATGCTTTGACTTGGAAATTTTTAAACATTTGGAAAGATTATGAAAGCATTCCAGGTGGGCCTGTATGATTTGTCCTTTGACAGTAACTAGCAGAACTAAAAGCACAGGAAAATTCCTGCTTTGCTAAGCTCTGGTAGAAAATGAAAGCAAACAGATGGAGTAGATGTAAACTCAAAGATGTGGACTCTACACGATGATCTAAGACTCTTGGCTGCTTTGTATGCACCTCATAAAACACTACTCAAAAATTCAGAGACGAAATCATACACTTGCTTAACACATGCATTGTTATTTTATTAACAATAATAAAAAAAAAATTAAGAAAGTGCATGATTTCAGCTTTGAATATTTCATATGCACTGAATATTAAATGTATAATCTTTAGTTATTTATTTTTTGTGACCTTTCTATGACTGACCTGACTACGACAAGTGTAACACACAAGCTGAGTTGAACAAAGAATATAGAGGAAATTTAATGGAACTGGGATTTGCACGATAAAAAAAAAAGATACTGTGTTCTTTTCATGCTGTAAAGGAACATACTTATCCAGGATGTAATATTGCTTCTATATTTTCACATGCTGCAAATGCAGTTTTTTCCCATTAATATTTTGCAATATCCATTCATTCATTCATTCATTCATTCATCTTCTGTGGAGTTTGCCATTTCTGTACTATTATTCTGAATTCTCCATTAGATTAAACTAGTGTTTCCAATAATTACATTTCACCAAATACGGGTCTCAGGCAGTCGTCTGAATGCGAGTGGGTGGACGATCCATGGAATTCACTCCTAAACAGTCAGAGCGGCAGCAGGTATGCGTTTATTTACTTTCTCTGATGTTACATGACCTCAGCTTCCTATTGTTTAATTTGAAAAGATTATTTATTTAAGTAGGAAGGCCAACTGCTTCATTTCATGGCCTTCACACAATGTGGAGTGACTGATGGAAATTGCAGAGTGAGTTTACCGAAGGCCAGACTGGTGGAGGTGCTTGTATGTCCAGATTTCTGGCTTGATGTATATTCATGAAAAGTGAGGGAATTTGTTAGCTTGAGATAAGCACATGCCAGACTGATCTATTCATGAATAACAAACCATAACAGTCATTTCACGGACAAATTCAACATGCTTTACACAAAACCCAGACACACAATTTATACCCCAATACTTATCTCTAAAGTTAGTCCCAAAAGCTCACAGCTAAAATATGTCGACCCATTTGACTAAACTGGTGAAAGTCTACAAAACAGAGACTGGGAAACCTTTTCTTCCCATTTTAATGAACCAGTTGAATTATTTCACATGGCACTTAGGGTTTGGAGGGCCATAAATAAAACTCACAGCTGGAGATGCCACTCTGTTTATGTCACTGGTGTTTATTTTTTCTTTAAAACTCTGAATATACTTTACATTTATTGTTTGCATTCGTCCCGTTATTTTTTTATTTTATTTTGGTTTGTGTTAGCATGCAAAGATTGATTTGCACTCTACCAGTAATCCCATAGTTTAGTTTAAAACCACATAAGTAGCTTAAAAAAAAAAAAAAAAAAAAAAAAAAGACCACGAATTGTGTAAGAATGTTTTTTTCATTGTGCTGGAGCAGCACAAAACTCTGTTGAGATAGTTGTATGAGATTTTGAATGAACACTGAGAGAACCAGAGCCAAAATAGCATCCACTTCTTGTCAACATTAGTAGAAACTGTGATTTTACACATGCACATGAATCTGTAACCTGTGTCTGTTTACTTATCTTCAAAAAGACACATTACTTTCACCCTTTTGTGTTGAGAATTGCTTTTTCCACAAAAGAGGTAGCTTATCCCACCTATTAATTCCTTATTAAACCTCAACAATTTCTGGGTGAAAGCACCACATATCCAAATTGACTTCAAGCCAAGAAAACACACAATGGCTCTTAGTGGACTACCCTAATGAGCGCAACACAGAGAATTTGCATTTGAGCCAAAATACTTGCTGAGAAAACAATTAACAATAATAATTCTTATTTGGTTTAGTATATTACAAACTTTGTCACAGACTACATTAGTGTCCTTGTTGTAATTAATTAATATTAAGTATTTTGAATATAATTATGTTGTGGTTTAGCAGTTATTGTTGTTGCTATGATGAGTCAATGTATTAATGGGACGATTAATGTAGAGTAATGTGTTGCATGTTTTCTCTATTATACCTTCCTGGATAAAATAAAATAATTTTAAATATATTTATTAATATACCAATTCTTCTTAATGTAATAAACATCTTTTTAAACTTTTTAAAGCCTAATTCACTGAGGGTAAGGTATACTTTGGTCAGGCATTGTGGCAGTACATTCGAAGACATTATTCATATTCTGCTGCATAGTGCTTTAGAAGGAAAATTGACATCTCTCCCTTGACACATTCACACATGGTCACAAATACATACTGCATTTGACAGTTAATAATCTAGCATAGCGAGCTGGTGGCAAAATATCTGCTCAGTATACAGAGCACAATGCTCAGTAAAGCCTATGCTATTACCAACCAATCGGATCGCAAGAACTCTTCATTAAACCACATTCTTCCCCGCCATTGTGTAATGACATATCGATGAGTGTATTCAGTGCATGGTGGATCCGTCACTAAACGCTTCTCTCTGTCTCTATTCTAGCCTTCTAGCAAAGACTCGTTAAAGTCCGTTAAAGTCACTTCATCCAGTGCACCAATCTACTACTAGTGTGTTCAAGGAATAGTTCACCCAAAAATAAAATTGCTGAAAATTTATTCAGCCTCAGGCCATCTAATATGTAGATGAGATTGTTTCTTCACCTTACACAGATTTGGAGAAATTTAGCATCACATCATTTGCTCACAAATAGATCCTCTGCAGTGATTGTGCCATCAATATCAAAAACAATCAATATCAATAGTCCAAACTTCTGATAAAAACATCACAATATTTCACATTGTGAAGTGAAAAGCTGCATGTTTGTAATAAACAAACAATTGCTTCTGTTCAAAATACCAGTCCATAATCCATAATAATGCTTCTTCCATTTAAAAAGTGTATCCCCTGTTGTCCTCTCACATCTAAATCTGCCATCATATTTGTTTAGAGCTGTTTAGGCCAGTTTTCACTTGTAAATGTTGCTTGATCTCTGCATATTTCTCTCCTGATTCAGGAAACCTACTGGAAAAAGCTTATATAGCTTGAACCAGTGGTTTGAAGTTAAAGGCGTCTTAACTATGAATTTCTATATTACAAACATGCAGCTTTTTGCTTCACAAGACTTTAATTGATAAACTGGAACTCTCATTCTGACAGCACCCATTGGTGAGCAAATTATGTGATGTTAAATTTTCAGCAAACTTACATTTTTGGGTGTACTATTCCATTAAAAGCAGGCAGGGCATCCAATAATAGTTATTATCATAAGGATGAAGTCCAGATACATATTTAATGGTTTACAAATGGATCAACAAGTTTTCATTCCACCAACTTTCATCTGGAAATTTGAAAATGTATCTGCAAATAAATTATTAATTTTAGCCCATGAGTCATTCCCAGTATTTTTAAGATAAAAAGACACTAAGAAAATGAAAGTACTTTGTCTCGAAGCAATTTGCCAGACTGTAAAGTCTGCATCAGTAAAACCCAAATCCACTTAAATTGAAGCAAAGTTTTAAATGAAGTCTGTCCAGCCTAATTCTTTGAAATAATTAAAAAGAGACAGAGATAAGAATGGTGAGACACGGACAACCTCGCTTGCGTTCTGTCTAAAGGCAAAAGGTTATAAATGACATGTTCACTCCTAGACAGGCTGCTGCTTTCAGTGCCAGTGAATGTTTATACAGTAACAATATAATATGACTTCTAGTTATCATCGCTGCAAAGGCACAGCTTCATTGTCACAGTCTGCAAATATGTCTGCCGTTTCAGAAATGTCATCCCCTGTGTCCAAAGAAACAGTGTTCATTAATTCATCTGACAAGAGTGCCTATGCTAGCCTACACTAACCTGTCTATTATTACATATTTTGGGCATGGGGTTCAAAACAACACTAATGGCCTGTGGGATAGTGCTGAGAGATGTGGGTTGTAGGTATCACTTACACACACACAAACACACTCCACTGTCCTTCAGACTACTGCATGCTTTGCTGATTGAAATGCAGCCATGATAACACCCCTGGGGGCCACGCTTGGGTCAAGATAGGTCATGTTGGGGCCTTTGAAGGAAAGCCTGTCCAAGCCAACAAATCAGATTCCCAAAACATACCTCACACAACGATGTCAGCATGAACTTCCTGCGCCGAGAGGGTCATAAGCAGTGCTGGGTCATAAGTGGGCCGGTACTTACTGATAGAGAATAACAGTAATTCTGTGCTATTTTGCTCACAGTACTGGGAATTATTCTTGTATACTGTAAGACAAAGACTGTTACATTTACATTTATGCATTTAGCAGACGCTTTTATCCAAAGCGACTTACAGTTCATTCAGTCTATACATTTTTTTTTTATCAGTATGTGTGTTCCCTGGGAACTGAACCCATGACCTTTTGCGCTGCTAACGCAATGCTCTACCACTGAGCCACAGGAACAACCTGTTAGTCTCATATATCAAACTTTTGATCAGTATCACATTGAGTGCATATTGAAACTATCTGGGTAATAACTGTTTATTCAGATATGAAGGGCAAATGACAGTCTGACAGACATGTTAAACCAGCAATCACATTTACAGACAGGCAATAAATCATGCATTAAAAAAAATATATAATTCAGGTAACATGCTTGGATATATTGTTTACTGTACTTGTCTTCCACAATTAAAATGAACATTATATATGAACATACAGTATTTATATTTTTTAATAGACTACAATTTCAATTAGCAAGAAAAAAAATATTTTTTAAATCACACAATTTTAGTTAATGCAATTAATCTTTTTTTGTGCTAGTCTCTTAATATAGTTTATTTTCAGTTTTATTTACAGTTTTATTGCATATAGTTCATACTTCAAGAAAATTATATGTAAATTTAAATTATATTAGAAAATTAAATAGAACAAAAAATGAAATAACAGATTTAATGCCAAAATAAATAGACAAATGACTGAGGATTATTTATACATATAAATTATTCTATTTCATATTATTGTTACTATACATTAATAAATAATATAATATTAAATTAGCACATGCTACAGTTGTATGCCATTCAGAATTGAATTAATAATTTTTATTAACACTTTTCAATAAGGTTCCATTTGTTAACATGAACTAACAATGAAAAATACTTCTAAAGCATTTATTAATATTAGTCAATTTCACCATTTACTAATACATCAATAAAATCAAAAATTGTAAATCTTAATATTATTTAATGGACCTGAGCTAACATGAACTAACAATAGACAGTTGTATTTTTTTATCAACTAACATTAACAACGATTACTAACTATTGTAACAAATATATTGCTGATTGTTAGTTAATATTAGTTAATGTGTTAACTACTGGTAACTAATGAGACCTTAATGTAGAGTGTTAAAGAATTTGTGTTAAATTCTAATTCAGCTTCTGAATCGGAATTAAATTTGAATTCAAAAGTAGAATTTAAACTGAACTGAAATTCAAATTATTGCAGTAATGCACATTTTTAACTATGAAGTAAGCTTTTGTCAATTCAAATGTTGAAAAATCCTGAAAGTTTAAAGAAACTGAAAAAGTCTTGAAGTTGTGTTTTATACGATGTGACTGAAAAGTCACCTATAGAAATTTGTATTTATACTTATTTATATTTAACACAGATGCATTTAATTCAATACAATTATCCACTTTACTAAAGGGACAGTGGAGTTACTGATCAAAATGCATACGGGCAAGCCAGTGCTCCTCATTCCCACCTGTGTGCTGCTGGCTGTGACAATGGTAACCTGTGCTGGCCTGACCCCAACTAAGACCTCTCATATCCCCCTTACAGTCCTCCAGCTGTAGCTGCGGTGCCCCTCGGTAGCCCTGCGATGCCGGCCTCATCATTAACACACACAGGATCCGTCAGCCCGCAGGCCTGTGGGGCTGGAAGGCAGGAGGCCACTGTGCACAGATGCTGCAGTGTTAAGAGCTGCCCTACACCAGGTGACACAGAGGACCAGGGCTTTACGGCAGGATGCCAAAGCTCAGAAACCTACAAAATGTGTTTTAAATGAGCTGGGCAGCAGGACTATGTACTAGAAGCTGAGCCTGAGGATTCAAAACGGATTTAAAATGTGTTGAAATGCCAAACTTGTATGGTTGTTTTGCAAGAAAACAGACGGAGAAGCAGGCAAGAAAATGCCAGGCAGCCTGATACTAGCTATCTGTAAAGCTCTCTCTCTCTCCACCAGCTGCTCATGATCAGTACTTAGCAGTTCTCATTGGTGTAGGAGGGATAGGTGTGCTCCAGGGCATTCCAGCAATCAGAGAGTGAGCCGTTCTCTTACTGCAAGACACACCCACAACACTATCTCTCTGTCCGTAACCTAATCAGGCCAGCAGTAGTGTGTATTTAGTGTATTTTAGTAGAGGAGGCCATTGTAACACGAGCTGAATAATATCCTCGGTTTAACCACTTAAGCATAGAAATATATGGAGCCCCGCACACGACATGCAGACAAAAATATATTTATTGTGAATTAGGAACTCATTGCTTTGTTTTAGTAAATCGTGGCCACATTTTACTAGTTAGTTAATACGTTTGTTAAAACAAGGGAATATATATATATATATATATATATATATATATATAATTATATATATAATAATTATAATATTATTATAATATTAAGGGGGAGAAAAATCAACATTTTACATTTTGTTTATAATTTCATACTGATCAAGTTAATACATGTTAAATGACTAAACTGGTATCATCTGAATGAGCAGACTTCTCTTTAATTTAATAACTTTTACTCATATTTAATTATGTTAATTGACTTTCGCCATTTACTTCTACTAGACCCACAAACATTGAACAAAACAGGAGAGTGACAAAATAGGGTTCAATAAATAAAAAATAAAACTAAAATATAATATGCATATTTAGTTGAAATATGTAAACAGTGAAAATTTAAAATATTATACTAATAAATTACTAAAACTAAAACAAAAATTAATGAAAGCTATATAGAAGTATTTAAAAAAGCTAATAAAAAATTCACATAAAAAAATTACTAAAGTTTAAATTAAAACTATAATAAATACTTTATAATAGTTAATAAATAGTTAATAAATAATAATATTAATAAGTATAAATAATAGTATAGAAATAATACTAAAATTGTTTTACAACAAAATGCTTCTTATTTTTTTTATCTCTTTTTTTATTATTAAAATGCTGAAACCAAATGGGGGAGGAATTAGGGGAATAGATTAACTGGGGTTGGTATAAAAAATGAGAGTAAATTTGAATAAATTCATATACAATGTTTAGACTGATGTCCATGTTGTGCCACAACCGTCCCCATCTACTGTTACAACTTAAAGGGATAGTTCACCCAAAAATGAAAATCCTGTCATCATTTATTCACCCTCAAGTTGTTTCAACCCTGTAGTTTATTTCTTCTGTTGAACAGAAAAGAAGATATTTTGGGAATAAAGTCCCTATTGACTTCCATAGTATTTCCCCCCCCCCACACACACTATTAAAGTCAGTGGGGACCATCAACTGTTTTGTTAACCATATTCTTCAAATATCTTCTTTTGAGTTCAACAGAAAAAAGAAAGTCATACAGGTTTGGAACAACCTGAGCGTGAGTAAATGATGACAAAACTTTTATTTTTGGATGAACTATCCCTTTAACCCTGTAACAACAGCAGTCTGTGAACAAGGTGAAAACATCAGGACATATTCCAACAATGTAATGTTGAAGGGTAATCAACCAATTATGCTGAACTGAAGCTGTGAAATATGTATGAGATAATTCAGCCATATGGTTTGAAATGATATATGTGATATTGGATTAGCTTTTGTGTAAAACTGCAGGGATTGGAGATTAACTTTCATCCTCTCGTGGTGAGACACATGAACCTGATATTGAATAGGTTTCAAGCTCCTGTGATATTAATCTGATACCTGACCCAATCTTCTCTGTTCCTGTTCACTTTCTCAAAACAAACCGTCACTCAGCTCTATGGGGCTCATGGTCCAAAATTTTGATTCTAATAAACAAATAATGTGCAAAAACCGTAGGTCATTAATTCTCGCTGTCACTCTGTCTTCTCTGTTTTAAATCAAAGAAGCATGTTCATATTTCCAGTAGTTTCTCAGTTTGTCAGGCATATAACATTAATCATAACTGCAGTGGCACTTTTGACTGAGACCGGTGGAAGGTTTCAGAGGAGCAAACAAACATCTGCTTGCCAAAAATTTTGTTGGGTCCGAGACCAACTCTCCCGCTTTTCTGAACAAAACCGGACACCTAGATTTCAAACCGACCTGAATCAGGGGTTAAAAAGACTCAGTAATGATAAATTGTAGATGAGTGATCCCACTGGATGCATCCCAAGAATCTAGAAAATTGGCGAAACATAAATAGGAATTAAATGTCCCCAGCTGCTGGAATTCGACTCGTGGTGAATTTCCCTTCTTCAAGTTTCAGAGCGAGTTGGTTGCAGCAGCCAGCTCTTAACAAAGTCCAGTTGTGTTTATGGCAGACCCAAGCAGCAGGTCAGAGGACTTGAAGGCATGATGGATTGGATCCAATGAAGGAGGAAGCTCAGTGATGTCTTCAGGCCAAACTGAGTTCAGACCAGGCTTGGTGTGATTATACGGATGGCCAAACTACAGAGATATGTGTTTATGTGACACAGGTTGGGTCACCGAGAACGAGACAGAGAATTCGACAAGCTTCACTTCAGTCTTATTATGGTTAATAGAAACCAAAAGAAAACATTTTTGTTAAATGAAATAAAAACTACCGTAACTGGGAAACACTCCAAGTAATCTAAAATATATTTTCAAGACACCAGAGCTCAAATAAAATAAAAATGTCACAATTTATATTAATTTCACAACCGACATTATTATAGCAATAACACTAAACTGTAAAAAATTTAACACTGTTATACTTATATACAGAGCTGGGTAGATTACTTACAAAGTGTAATCCATTACTGATTCCAAATGGCATGACAAAAATTGCAGTTAGTAACGTAATCCATTATATTACACATTTTAGGTAATATAATCAGACTACTTTTAGATTACTTTTGACCTATCTCATTTTTCACATATATTTAAATAGGATAATCTTATACCATATTGATATAAAAATATGAAGAGTAAGAAAATATATTCTAGTTGTTGTTATCAACAACATGAAGTGCTTTAAACATTATATTACGTCAACGTTCCCCAAACTGTGTTTGTGAAGGGTTTATGAGTTTAATGAAAAACTAACAATTAATTAAACATAAAAATGTAAAATTAAAACAAAATCATTTTAAAATGAATCAAAACAAAACACTTACTGAAAAAAACTGAAATGTTTTATTTGTTTACCTGCATGTCATGTGAACATAACAAAGGTAAGAGGACCATAAACATGCAAATGTGATACTTCATTATTAAAATATTTATTTATAAATCTCAGGGGTACTTCAGGTAAATATTTTAGGTGAAATATATTTCTTTATAATTTATTGCTATTGTGTGAACAATTTGTAAACATGTAATCAATAAAAAAGTAACTATAGTCTGATTCTGAGTATTTTAAAATGCAATTTAATCTATTTATAAGTACTTAATTTTTGGAATCTGATTACGTAATCCAGATTACATGTAATCGGTTACTGCCCAGCTATGTATGTGTGTATATACTGTATATAACACAATGACAAAATATGGTACCAATTCCTAAACAACTAAAATTAACTCTAAAAAACAAATACTAAACTAAAATTAAGTTAAAATTAAGAAATTAAGATTAAATTAAGTAAAAGTAACAAAAATAATAACAACTGAAGATAAATAAAAAATAACAAAGAAATAAAAACCAAATAACAAAATACAGAATTATAATAACTGTTAAATAAACTTTCAGTTCAACCCAACCCAACAAGAGAGAAATGTTGGATATTTCAGATTGAGGTCAGTCTTGTGTAGCGTTACAGAAACTTCTAACTGACATAGTTTACAAATGTAGCTCTTAAATTCCCCATGAGCTTCACCGGAGATGTGCAATGTGCTGAATCAACTCTTCCTTTTTTTGCGAAGTCATGGAAATATGAAAGCAAAGGAGTTAATCAATGTCACACTAATCAAATGTATTGTCATTGCAGTATAAAATTTGAACAGATACGTTCTGACCGCCTGCCCTTTGTTTTTGTTTTTTTGTGCCACTTGTAATAAATGCAGCTATCCAGTGCAAATATATCCAAGAAAGAGAAACAAACACCAGCTCGGCTCTCCTTCTAAGAGAAAATCAGCCAGATCCTGCATCCGCACCGATGCTGATTTTATCAAGCCAGCCATTTCCTCTAAAACTTTCAGTAACTGAGGAAGAGCGATGCCTGTGGGACACCTCTTTGCTGCTAAAAAAACATAATATACACAAATGCACACATGATATTTGATTAGTCAGTGCAGTGGGCTGTCGTTAATAGAATGAGTTGATCTAATCTCATACTCACATGCGCACACATCAATTTCACAAATCAAATGCGATACGCTCACCTGGCATACACAATTATTACTGTAGGCTTCTGACAAGAAGAAAATTTGTGTGTTTTGGTCTTTAAATATAAAGGTAGGAATGGACGGGGTATTCAAAGCAGCCTGCGGGTGTTTTGAGCAATGCTTTATTAAAACACTGAGCTAATGTTCTGTGTGCAGGTTCTGGCGATCAGGGGTTGACAGGGCAGTGTGATTGGTTGATCTGCAGGTCAGCGGGTGAGGTAATTGAGCACTCAGGTGATTGGTCACTTGCAAAGGTGGTTATTGAATGAAAGCACTGCTTGTTGTCCTTCAGCATGAAGTTGTTTTTAAATATCCTATGGTTTCGCTTCTGTGCCTTTTTTATGGATCCATTTCATTAGTTTAATATATACATATATATATATATATATATATATATATATATATATATATATATATTTCTTATATGTTTATTCTGCGAGAGAATTGTGCTGTATTATGATACTTCAGACAGAAAACAAACACAACAGCGGTAACCTGTGAGAGACGTGATTGGCAACAGCCTCCTCTGATTTTCATATCATCTGGGCCTCTCTGAAACTGCTTGCGAGATCATTTGCAAATAATTACCATCAGCAGATTTATTTCACTCATGCACAGGTTTTAATTAAATAACATAGTGAAATTAATTAAGATTACATCCGTTAGCCACGCTGAATCAAATTACTGCATCTTCCCCAGCGTGCGTGTCCTGGAAGCGCAATTTTCTTAAATAACAGAGGAGGGCGGGGGTCACGGATGGGTTTCCGGATTCTCACCCTGAGCTAGGCAGATTTGCAGTCTGTGTGTGTGTGTGTGAGTGTTTGCATGTCTAACACTGCCCTGTCAGGCCACTCATGTTGTGCTGGTCGTAATTTGCTTCTTAATCCTTCAGGAATGATAACGCAGCATGAAAGAGTTCAAACACATTTGCCCTTGAACTGTAGGAGATGGAGAATTGAGAGGGGTTTAATAATTTATCAATTCATTAAGGTCAACTAGAGTGTAGTAAAGATGTGTCATAAAACCATGAACTGTATCCCTGCTGAGAAAAATAAAACAGTTTAAACCAGTATGAACTGGTTTTAGAGGAGTTCTGGGCACTTGTCAGTTGGTCGACCAGCTAGACCAGGGGTGTCAAACTCAGTTCCTGGAGGGCCGCAGCCATGCAGAGTTTAGCTCCAACCCTGCTCCAACACACAAACCATGTAGTTTTCAACTGAGCCTGAAGGACTTGATTAGCTGGATCAGGTGTGTTTAATTAGGGTTGCATCTAAACTCTGCAGGGCTCCAGCCCTCCAGGAACTGTGTTTGACACTCCTGAGCTAGACCAACAGAAAACCAGCTTGATCAGGCTGGGAGACTAACTAGACCAGTTTAAAACAACTAAGATCAGCTGAAGACCAGCTTGGATAGGCTGGTAGACCAGGTAAATTAGCTTAAACCAGATAAGACCAGCAAACTTGCAAAAGTTTGGGATCAGTAAGATTTTTAATGTTTTTAAAGAAGTTTCTTATTCTCATCAAGGCTGCATTTATTTGATCAGAAATACAGGGAAAAAAAACCCCTTTAATTTTGTGAAATATTATTGCAATTTAAAATAACAGTTTTCTATTTTAATATATTTTAAAATATAATTTATTCCTGTGAAACAAAGCTGAATTTTCAGCATCATTACTCCAGTCTTCAGTGTCACGTGATCCTTCAGAAATCATTCTAATATGCTGATTTGTAATCAATGTTGAAAACTACTTCTTACCAGCTAAGACCACTTTAAAACACATGAGACAAGCTAAAAACCAGCTCGGCTTGGCAGGCTGAGTAACTAGACTAGTTTAACACAGCTAAGACCAACAGAAAAGCAGTTTTGCCAAGCTAGGAGGCTGGTTAGACCAGTTTAAGACAGTCAGGTCAAGCTGAAAACCAGTTTGGCCAGGCTAGGAAATAAGACAACAATAGTTTAAAGCAGCTAAGACCAGCAGTTTGACCAAGCTAGGAAGCTACCTAGATCAGTTTAAAACAGTTGGGATCAACTGAAAACCAGCTTGGCCAGGCTGGGATACTAGCTAGACCAGTTAATAATAGGTAAGATCAGCTAAAGACAAGCTTGGCCAGGCAAGGAGAGCAGCTAAGAATAGTTTAAAACAGCTAGGACCAACTGAAAACCAGGCTTAGAGACCAGCTAAGACAAGGATCAGCTGAAAACTAGCTTGGCTGGACTGGTAGACCAGGTAAACTAGCTTAAAAAGCTAAGACCAGCAAACTTTTTTAGCAGAGATGTTATAAGAAACTGGAAATTTACAAAAAGACGGAAATGAAAACATATCAAACCTTCCTAATATATTTTTTTCCCCTCTCGTTAAATGAAGGAAACTAGTTTTTAAAGTATGTGATGAATTTCAAAGGCGTTTCATCATGATATTGCATTCTCACACCCCAATCACTGGAGACTGTAAAATGAAATAACCTTTAAGTATAACAGTAAGCTGAATAGAGGGTCATCAGGCAGATTGTGGTTGAGAGGGTCATTATGATTAATAAACATTGGGTCTGGTTTCTGCTCATTAACATGTCTGCCTCTGATTTTGATGAAGGAGCAAATGAACTAGCCGAGTTTAAGCTGAACTTTTAAGTTAGCTGAGTGCGTGTGGGTGGTGGTGAGGCCAAAGAGAGAGAGACAACACATTGGGAGTGTGTGTGTCTGTGAGGGAGTGTGAGTGTGTTTATGGGTTTATGGCTATGTGAATGTGTGTGCGTGAAAGGTTTGGCATTGGCAGCTTTGCGCTCAGCGTTCAGCCTGTCTGTTAGTTTCAGATGGCTGCGTGCACTTCATCTTTCATCACTGTGATATCCATCTAGAGACAAGCTTCGCTCCTGACGACTGCCACCATGCTGGCTCCCAGCCCCTCCGATGAGGCTCCCAACCTCCACTCCTCAACTTCCTGATCCTGGCAACAGCACATGAATATGCATTCACCTTCACCAGCGAATGAGCGAGAGAGCGACTGCACTGCAGCTCTCTCAGTCTTGTCGTCCTAATGTGCAATCTGAGGCCTGCCTGTAACTGCTTGACTTTGCCTGCTTCAGATGAAGCACTGAAGCGAGAGAGTCTATAGATGCCTGAAGAGTGATTTCCCAGGTGGTCGGAGGACTCACGTGCCCTCCTCTGGCTCGTAGCGCAGCGACTGCTCACATTTATGTCGGCTCATCGAATATTCTGTCCTCTCGGCCCTATCTGAGGAGCTGAGTTTAAGAAAATTACAAAAATCAATAATTATTTATTTGGCTTAAAATTAAAACCTACCAGGCCACAAAGTAAAAAGACATTTGGATGAGAGATTAATTAAGGAGGTTTTCTAATATTTTTCATTTCAGATGTGCAATGCAGACAGAAGTACACTTTAGCATATTTCTTTAAAAGAGTACTTACATACTATCAGAAAAAAAAGGTATGAAAGTAATCACTGAGGCAGTACCTTTTAAGGAGTACCTTTTACTCCTAAAGGGTGCATATTAGTATCTTAAATGTACATATCATTACCTAAGTGTGCGTAATAGGACCTAAATGGTACATATTAGTACAATGTGGCCATGATTTACTAAAATGAGGGAACTAATTAATAATTCAAATTCTTAGGAACTCTGTCTATAAGTGCACTTACTTAAAACATGGCAATTTTAAATGTAAAGTAAGTAAACTTTACTTAAAACATGACAATTTAAAATGTAAAGTGAACTTTTAAGCTATGTGACATATGATGTCCACCACATGCTGCATGCCTTTGCTTGTCCTGAACTGTGCAGTTGCCTCGACAAACTGCTATAACTGGATCGATTTTATTTTTGGAGACAGATGCATTTGAGCCGTGCTGTGAAACTGACATCATACTACATGGGAAGGAAAGGTTCCCTGCAGCTTCAGTTAGCTGTAAACAATACGTCAAAATGGGTCAAATCTGTGTCTGTCTTCAGTATATTGACTCCTAAACTGAGATGATGGAGTTTTATGAACATTAAAGCACAAACTTAAAGTGTTAAAGAATTATTTCAGCCAGAAATGAAAGTTTTGTCATTATTTATTCACCCTCATGCCATTTAAAAACCACATGACTTCCTTTCTTCTTTGAAACACTGAATTGTTTTGGTTGCTCTTTTCTTTACATTTACAATAAATGGGTACTGAAGCTATCAAGCTCTGAAATGAACCCAAAAGCAACTTAAAGTGTCATAACTATATGAAGTCATACAATGGACCAAAATTTGCATTATTTTTCTATGACAATCTTAACCTCTAGTAAACTGAACTCAAGAACCGAATCTGTCCAAATTACCAAGTCAATCCAAATAAATTAGTGAATGAATCATTCACACCGGGTTTGCAAAGTGATTCACTGAAAGGAAACTCAACAGAATGATTTGTTTATGAATTAGACTGTTTCTCTTATAAATACAATAACTGTTTGGAAGTAATCTGCCCTTTGCACAAAGCCATCGTAAAACATGGAATACAGCACACAAATCATATGGATATTTCATGGTCTACATGTTCTATGGTAAACATTGAAATTTCTGACCCTGTCACACGTCTGGATGTGTTATAATTTGAGACGACATGTCAAGTCCTTCCCACGAGCTCTCAGATGATGACTCCTTTGATCCGAGTCGTTTTCATGGTAATATGGTGCATCCGGGCTCACTGACCACATGTTCTCATACTTGTGTGAGTATGAGACTCAAGGGAGCAATTACAGTCAGTGAGAGATATGGATTACAGTACAGTTGCTTTTTTACCACACTACAGAGTCTGACACATTTCCACTTTCCTCAGACCGTCCACACAGAGGTTTATAACTGGAAGATGTTCTGTAAATGTATCTTTGCGAGCACATTCAGTGGGCACATTGCTGATGATTTTCACATTAAAGTTGTTCATTATTCTAATTTGGAAGAGTTTTGGACTGCTGGGTCTGTTTTAGACAATCTGAATGGATTTGCTTCAGCAGTTTTTTCAGTGAAAAAATAAAGTTCAATTCACCTCTATTGGACTTTAAAGCCGTGATTTCATCCATGCTGAAAAGTCAATCAATCTGTCTTTTAGACCCCTGCCTTAATCAAGACAAGGTTACCTTTGAGACAACAAATATTGTCATATGATAGCACTTCAAACAGCCATGGTTCCTCTGCCCCAGGGTTGTTAACCTATGGGCCTGCATGTGAATTATTTAAAGCTAAATTCATGTGCAATGTGACCCGGGGTTTCACCTGCCCTGCTGCCTGGAAAATAGAGAAAGAAAGAAAAAGAAACTGAGGGTAAATGGAGAAGGAAAGAGAGAAAAAGAGAGAAAGAAAGAAAGAAAGAAAGAAAGAAAGAAAGAAAGAAAGAAACCAAACAAGCCAAGGCAAAGGTAATTGCTAGCTGTATTTCATTAGACAACCCTTGACAGACATAAACTCCACCTCAGAGAAAAAATAAAATAAAATAAAATAAATATTCTGAAATTCCAAAAGGTCATGTCCATCACTGGAAGTGCTTTTAATTGCAAGGAACTGAATTGCTTTCCTGACTCTGGAAATGAGAGAGTGAAATAAAACAATCAAAAATGTTTAAATACTCTTTATTTAAAGTTCATGAAATAAATGTCAACCTATTCATAAGAGGGACAATCAAACATATTTGTTATATGGGGAATATTGCAAACAAGCTGTTGCAGTTTATTTCATTTAAATATGTGTGTTTAGGTAGATTTCTGTGAGAATGTTGTCATTCATATTTAACTGAACAATATGATCATATCCTATCATAAATACTATGTAGCTGGATTACATTTAGTCACAATAGTGTATATGGTCAAACAAAATTGTTTAAAGTCTCTTATTTATTATGCATTTTGGGAGACATAACAATTGAATAGGAAAATAAATTATATATCAATATTCTTATGAAATATTAGATATTATTATGAAAATCTGGCCAATTATTACTCTCATTATGACAATTCTTTTTTCAAGATGCTGTCCCAACAGCAACACATTAATATGCAAATTACATACAGTGTATAGATACACTGTTTAATAGAAATTTTTTCACACATATTGCATAAAACAAAACGGTAAATCAAATCATTTTGTTATATATTTTATAACATAGTTGAGAATCATCCTTAAACAAAGTTTGGCTTAAAAAAATCCTGAAACCTAAAAATTGATTGGTGATTAAAAAAAAAAAAAAAAAAAATCCGATTGTTTTTGCCTTTTTGATGTCTATTCATGCCATTTCAATTTTTAGAAAAACTGAGTCCTAGTGTCCTCTACAGAGGACATAGAATAAAATATGAATAAAATATATTTTTTTCAAAAATGTTATTTTTACATTTTTTTCTTATGCTCTAAACAGTGTAATGACATGAAAAAAATACTAAATTCACAAAGCGTCTTGTTTCTGGGTCTCAGGAGGATATGACAAAATGAAATGAAAACAACATATGAGACACCTGACATCAGCTGTGAGGTTGCTGTAAGGTATATCGTATCTTATTATATTTGATTAATTTAACTTTCATCATGTAATATCTATATTAGCATCTGATAATGCCAAAGATTTTTCGAACACGCACAATACACAGATGTTCACACACCTATTCTATCTGCCAGTAAAAATAAACTCAAAAGAAGCCAAAGCATCTAGCTTTGCTTGTCACCAAGCAGTGCAACATCTGGAACAGATGCTTCACACCAACTTTCAAATAATTACTTCAAGAAACTCTTGAAACACTGCTCGACCAATCAAATTTGAAGAGCAAAACTAGCTGCCATGTTATACAATATAGTCATGTGAGCTTTAGATTACCAGTCTAACTCAGCTCAAGCAAACTCAGTCAGTTTATATAACACATTCATCTTCAAGAGAATCATCTAGAGTCCTGCTCTGATCAAGTCAAAACCTTGTTAATCCTGTCTGCTGAGGTGTTGATTTGTTTACTGCCAGAATTCCTGCCGACAAGATGTCACTTCTCTCGCGACAATCAGACGAGGACAAGCAGAGAAAACAATCTTTAATGGCTTTCCTGGAAAGGGGCCGACTGTAAATTGAATTTAAATAATTTCTTCTGAAATCACATATTAGCATCTTACCTTGCTTTAATCAACTTCACTCGCTCTCTCTGTCTGGTAAAGTGCCTTTAAAGTGCTCAATACTTTTAGAACATGGATTTTGTCTATTTTCTTAGTGTTGAGTCACAGTCTTTGAATTAAAGATGCATTTGATAGTTGAGAGATGATGTAATTTAAGGTCAGCACAACATTCCAGTCCCTTGTACGATGAAATTTAGACCCCTAAGAACATTTTTGACTGAACTCCAAAAAGTGTATTAAAGGACTAACAAGACTCACTCCCAGCAACTACATCAATCAATCAAGCATGGTGCTCTCTCATGGCTCGGATTTACTCCAAATACATCCATTTTAGGAATATCTGATGAAAGGTTATTGTACTTTTTTTGGAAGAGATTTAGAAGCTGATGTTCGCAAGGTGCATTAAAATTCGATTGGAACATAATAGAGTCCTCTGAAATAGTTTTACAGATTTATTTGCAAAATAATGATTATTTTACCAGCAACCATGTAAGGTCACAATGTTTTGTTTCTACCTTGTTTGTCTTTTATCTTAATACTGTATGTTTGTATTTTTTTTGTACTTTCCTGCAAGTGGTCAATGTTTGGCTGCTTAGCTCTAGTGGTTGGCTCCTGCTGGAAGCTTGAATGTAATTTTCCTGCGGTTCCAAAATAAAATCACATGACATTTAAGGCTCAGGTGTTAGAGAAACAAAATCTCTGTACAGTAAATTCCAACCAGAGCCATTGATAAACAGCTCTGATTCCTACTTACTACTTGGAAAATTCCATTGGAACACCACTTAAAGTCATACTTCTAAAACAGCTCACAAAAACTAAATTTCTGAGATGCGAGTGTATGACATTATGAAAACATGGTCACACCCAAGAAGATTCACTAAACGTTCACTTTTAACCAAAAATGCATAAAACCGCTTCAGCAAACATTTGCTGAGACAGATGTACAAAACATGGCATATTATCTTAATCATACACTTGCATAGATAGCATCATTTATCCATATCATGTGCAATTAGTTGTTTTGACTTGGATTAGTAAGTAACCACCCAGAACAACCTAAAACACCTTGGCTACTCACAACTACATAGCATCACCACTGCAAACACTCACAAAATATTAGCATTATAGTGGCAGGTTTGGCCACTTCACAATACGATGTTCTGAAATTGCATTATTTTTATATAATCATATTCTGCTTGAAAGACTTGAATGATAAATTGCTTGTCATGTTGCTTATTTGTAAGTCGTTTTGGATAAAAGAGTCTGCTGAAAGATTAAATGGACAAGTAAATAAGAAAAATTAACATCTGCTTTAATTTGGTGTTATTCATCGGATAAAACACATACACCCACAAAATACTTTTATTCATCATTTGTATATTAAAACCTATCACGTTAATTAAGTCAGGTCACATGACTCAAGTTTAGCAACCAGCTGATTCGGTACATTAACCAATTCAAATTCAGCACATATCTGAGTGGTTTTATTTCAGTTCATCCTGAGTCTACATTCAGTTGTATGGATAAGAAGTTGCTTTAACGCTCTAATATGTATTATTTTTATTTTATATAACAATGGTATTTCTTGCAATATATATTATTTTCATTTCAGTACTCACCATGAAGTCAGATGAAGGCCAGGACTACGTCCCGTCCCCGTCCAAAGAAGTTAAGTGATCTGTTTCATAACTCTTTTTCAGGTTTCTCAGCTTGTGCTCAGTGTTCTTCCGTATGCTTAAATGGTTATTAGTTCACCTGAAGTGCTGTATGACTTTCTCTGGTCAGTGTTGAGGTTCTGCTTCCTGAATTGGATTTGTCTTGGCTTAGTGATGGTGCAGGGGTGTTTGGTTCCTCCACTGAAGCCTGTATTGTAATTCATGTAAATCATGTAGTCTTCACGTAAGAGTCGTGGCGTACCGTTGCGCAATCGATTCACGGAATTACGGTAATTGTCATAATCTTGTGTGTCACAAGCTGCTTGAAGAGTTGGCGTTTCATTTTGGGAAATCGTCAACTGATGTAGCCTACTGTCCTTGTTTACAAACCAAGCACTGATGTGAGAATCCATGACATCCTAAGCTGGATATATTTTCCTGTGTGTTTATGTGCGATATCTTTAAGTGCTTATGTGGATTAGTTCCGAACTTAAAGGAGTCATATGATGCTATTTTAAAGATCATTATTTTGTGTATTTGGTGTAACAGAATATGTTGACATGCTTTAATGTTCAAAAAACACAATATTTTTCAAATACTGTACATTATTGTAGTTCCTCTATGCCCCGCCTCTCTCAAACGCGTCGTTTTCTACAAAGCCCCTCCTTCTAACAAGTGCAGTCTGCTCTGATTGGCCAACTGACCCAGTGCATTGTGATTGGCCGAACACCACAAGCATGTGTCGGAAATGTAATGCCCCTTACCATAATAGCAAGCTTCAGCTTTCAAGTTAGTTTTATCAATTCAAGCCCGAAAGGGGAACAGTGTCGCGTGACAGACACAGCGATGATGCTCGTATGTATTTGCAGTACACAAGCCGCGGTTAAGACGATTTCTGACGAGCTGTACAGTCCGCTGTGATGTGACCCTGTTCCCCTCACACACACACACACACACACACACACACACGACGCGTTACGCACAAAACTCTGCATTTGAACAGTAAATAGCAAATACTTGAACTAATAACAAAACATATTTACAGTCATTGATACAGAAGCGCCAGATTGTCATAGCAAAGTCGGAATTGACCCTCCTACTAGGTTCACGAAACTGTCGTTCATAAAATGCGTTGCACAAATTCGAACATTTGGGTTGTGCTGTTCTGTTGTAAACAAATCTTAACCAATGATTCCTAATTGCATCTATTTTCGGAAGACCAAATAAAGTGCTTTTGCTTTCGCATAGAAACACACAGCATCTCCCTGACATGGCTGCATCAGCACTACTGCGGTTACTGAAACCACGCCTTCTGTCTTTACGTGAACATTTGGGCGGGATTACGCAAATATTTCCACATCGTGACGTAGACATGTGGGGGCATGTTTGAATGAGCCGTTTTAGGGGGGGGGTGGACGAGTATTAACTTTTATAAAGAATATCTCTTTGGGTTTGAGACTTTAGTCTTTGCAACTTTAGGGAACTCATCTATACACGAACAGCTTGTAACACTCCAAAGAGAAAGGAAAACTTGAAATCGCATCATATGACCCCTTTAAAGTGTTTTTTAGAGTAACAATATTTTAATGTTTTCATGTAATGGGTTCTGGTATTGAATTATGTATCATGGTGTGTTTTATTTTAATCAGAATACATGTGTTCATATATTATGAATAATAGTCAATAAATATGAAATAAAACAAATAATACTAATTGAATATCTATTCATTATAATTCATCACAAATGTATTCATTATATTAGTTTATTTTAGTAATTCATTGATGAATTAATATTATTATTTATTTTATTATTTTTTAAAATATATTATCTCTTGGGCAGAACCTGATTTTACCAAGTGTGACATGTTCCTGGATCAATATCTTTGTTGACCCTGGAACAACATTGTGATTAACCAATCAGATTTGAAGAACCAGTTTATAGTTTTTGTGAAGTTTATGCTTACAATCAGTGTTTGGTGCTTGTACATCAGTGTCATTCATTTATCATTACCTCTGATTTTAGGGATTACTCATGGGTAAGGTTAGGTTTAGGTGTAGAGATATGGTCAAGACCAAATTTTTGAATTAAAATGTTGTTCCAGGGTCAACAAAATATTCTCTGAGGGTCTTAAGATTGTGTGTATTCCTTCTCAATGAATGAGATACTAAGGCTGATCATTTGGTTTGTATTCAGGGTTGAATGTATTTTGAATATATTTTGGTTTAACAGAAACATGCTTGTTGCTTATGTCTCCGATTGTTGCTACCTGAGGTGTATGCTTCCCCTATATTTCCCTCAAGTGTTCCTAGTCAAGGAATTACTAATGCATTGAGCTCTCAGCTCTTAGTCTCCAGCAGGCTCTTCACAGTGATGCATAAGTGTAGATCAACATCAGGTGATGGCTGGGGGCTGTTTGGCATATGAGTTTGTTTTAGGGGGATTAATTGCTGCTATCCCCACTATGTCCAGGCATGGCTGTGTGGTAAGACATTGTTGCCCAGAACAGAACAATACCGCCAACACTGACAGAATTAATTTAGATTGTCATTTCTACTTATGTGGTTTTGACTGAACTGTACTTGACTCTTTTTTTTTTTTTTTTTTTTCTTTCTTACATTTTTTTTTTTTTTTTCAGTTCCATTCAAAGCACAGTGCATCTCAGAGTCCCCTGTGTGGAGAATAGGAGGGGCTAAAGGTTGTTCTCCATTAGCACCAATCCACTGTTAAGCTTCCTCCCCTGGTGTGTCTATTACCACAGGAAGAGATTACAGCATTTTGTTTATCTCACATCCTTTAATATTAAAGCACAATTAAAGCACTGCACTGAAAGTTGAACCTCCCTCCTCAGGAGATTGTGGGCGCTCACCCACGCATACACACGTTTACATATGCACACACTTGCTGACACACACAGAAGCATTCATAACAACATGTTCATGTACAAAACTATAACACATTTCACCTGGCCTTGCATGAGATTAACAGTTCATATAACTTGTTCATATAAAATTCTGATAATTAAGATGAAGTGTGTAATATAGCACATACTTTTGTGTTTAGATAAACTTTCAGTATATAAAAACTGAAACTAAATGGTCATTTAATGCCATCTATTTATTTGGATTTATAAATAAATGAAATTTAAAAATATATTTGCCAATTAACAGTTACTTCTTAGACAAAGTTGTTTAATTTGCCTGAAATTAGCCACCCAGGAGGATGTATTCAAATGTTTGATTATGATCAAACGTCTAAAGTTTTATACACTACCATTTGAGAATCAATAAGTCAATTTTTTATTTTTGAAAGAAATTAATATTTTTATTCAGCAAGGATACATTACATTAATCAAAAGTGACAGTAAAGACATATAATGTTACAAAAGATTTCTGTTTTAAATAAATGTATTTTATATTCATCAAATAATCCTGAAAAAAAACAACACCATTTCCACAGAAATATTAAGAAGCACAACTGTTTTCAATATTGGTAATAAGAAATATTTTTGGGCACCAAATCAACATATTAGAATGATTTCTGAAGGACCATGTGACACTGAAAAAAAAATAAAAAACTGGCCCTTAGAGTACTTCAAATCTTTAAATTATATATATATATATATATATATATATATATATATATTTGAGAATATTACTGTATTTTACTGTATGTTTAATCAAATAAATGCAGCCTTGGTGAGCATAAAATACTTTTTTCCCCCAAATACATTACAATAGTGTACAAACTCCAAATTTTGAAGAATAATGCAGAGTAATGTGAAAAGGGTTTATATTTCAGATTCTGCCAATGCGTTGCATATTTCCAGTGTATACCCAAACCAAAAAAGGATGAATACATTTTTATAACCATATACAAATCAGTTCAGCCTGTATAATTCCATCTTTTTTTCCCTTGCTCACACATACACGCGGTGCCACCACTGTCTGTTTGATTTAGTCGTGTCTGGACCTTTGTGGCCATAAGTCCAAACAAATCTCAAGTGGAAGATTTATGAGACATGGCAGCCATTTGCTATATTTTACATGACCTACAACCCGTGTTCCTTGTGAAAAGAGTGTGAAAGCAACGCTTCTTTTCAATATCCTCTCTGATCCTTTCACATCCACTGAGCAGATCAGCTTAAACTGACAGGAAAACCCAGTCACATGCTGTCAAGCATCTAGTGTTACACCACATCTACACTTGAAGCGACTGATGACACATTGTGCCATGGCAGCTGTTGTTCACAAACCAGTCCAATCAACTGTCATTTTCAATGGAAATTTATTTATATAAAAAAATCTATGTATCTGTCTGTCTTTCTGTCTGTCATTTAAGTAATAAAATTCATGCCAGTCTATTCGCACGCATGATATTTGTAAGCAAAATAATTTTGTTTTTAGATGAATGAGGAATGAGTGGCTGGAGTAGCTCTGTAGTACATGAAAATAGTAAGTGTGTTTGTCAGCTGAAGTGTATGCATCTAGTGGACGCTTGCAGTGTAGACACTGTCATTGATTATAGAATAATGGGAGTGATTTAGTTTTGACATGTTGTGACGCTCCACTCTCATCCAGTGTAGACATAGTGTTTGAAATTTCAAGTTTGATCTCAAATATTGTACTTAAGTAGGATTACAGATGCATAAACACACTCGCTCTCTCTCACACACACACAAACTCACAGCATTTTTATCATAGTCATATCAGTCCCAACTCCATTTCCAAACCCTCCTTCGTGACAGATTGGATTATTTATTTATTTATTTATTTATTTTCCTCTGTGCTGTAGAGTACTGAAATCTTATAATGTGGCATTGGGGGTGGGTGGGGGTGTGTGTGTGTGTGTGTGTGTGTGTGTGTGTGTGTGTGCGTGCGTGCGTGCGTGCGTGCGTGCGTGCGTGCGGGTGTGCGTGCGTGCGTGCGTGTGTGCGTGTGTGCGTGTGTGTGTGTGTGTGTGGTGTGGCCATCAGTAGCTCAGAGTCTAATCACAGCTGACCATGAATCTCTTCCCCACCTCTCCACGCAGATCTGGAGTGGGCCAGTGAAATTAGGATGAGATGAATGCTGATAGCAGGACCTGTGTGAGACACTCCAAACCTTGCTATCTGTCCACTGCTCTCCTTCTCCAGCTCGCAGTAAACAGTATTTACTGATACTGCACTACTCACACACATCCTATAGATGTATACCTATTTGGATTATTATGGATGCTATTTGACACTGGCATAGGCAGAGTAATGTATAAAATCTCATCCAAAAGTTGTACTTTAGCTGACATTATATACAAACGAGGTTCCACCTAATTTATTAAATGTATGTTTTTCTGTTTTAAATTGTGTTGGATTTTTTTTTTTTAAATATTATATTATATTATATTATAGTTTCAAAAATGTAGTAAACAAAAACTGTAAAACAAATTTGTAGAAAAAGTTCAAGTTTTCATTTTTATTTTATTTCTCTTATGTTCATCAAGGCTGCATTTATTTGACCAAAAATACAGAGAGAGAAAAAAAAATGGTTCTATGGTTTCATGAAGAACGCTTAACATCCATAGAAACTTTCCATTGCATATAAGTTTCTTAGGTTATTAAAATGTATTTCACACTAAGAAAAAATGTTTCTTTTAGGATCTTCTCACTGAAAGGTTCTTTGGGGAAACCAAAATTGTTCTTTCAAGGCATCACTGTGAAGACTCCCTTTTGGAACCTTTATTTATAAGTGTATATCTATTGAGTATACATGACCCACGTCACATGGCTCAGAAGAGGCATAAGAATTTGTTTAGTAGTTGTCTACTGAAGCCTACAGCAGCCCACATCAATAAAATACAATTTACATGATTTTATGATCAATCCTAATTCAGGTATTGACTCCTTCTGTATAGGAGAATTGCTGTTATAAAGCCTCAATCTGTTCTTTTCATCTGACCAATAGAGGTGTTTCATTGAAGATTAGTAAATGCTTTTCCCTCTACATATCAACCTATACAGTTTTCACAGGCTTACAGTAGGTCATTAGCATAAAGGTCCACAGAGCCTCAACATGGCTGCTTCACCTCCTGTCAAACATGCTGTGCATTTATATTCCACTCAGCACTTTAGGTCTTTGTTGTCTGTATAAAGTCAT
>CM077241.1:16355996-16503496 GCA_039654775.1 Spinibarbus caldwelli
CAGTGGGCAAGACCATGGGTCATGGATCAATGGTGGACCTGGACCCTGGAGCAAGGGCAGGTACAAACTATGGAGCAGAGGTGGGCCTGGACCATGACGTACTGGAGGAACTGGGCCTTGGATCAGAGGCAGAAAGTGGAACAATGGCGGACCTGGGCCATGGAACAGAGGCAGACAGTGAAACCGTGGAGCAGGCAGAGCAGGGAGCCATGGCGGAGCAGCCAGAGCAGGACAGCAGGGTGGTGCCGGCAGAGCAGGAAGCCATGGCAGAGCAGAAACATGGAGAGACCACTTGACTGTGGCAGGACAGGCAGAGAGTTCTTGAACAGCTTCCATAGCCGCAACAGGACAGACAGTGAGTTCCTGAATGGCTTCCTTGGCCATGACATGACAATCAGAGAGTTCATGAGTAGCCTTCTTGGCTGTAACATGGCAGGCGGAGAGTTCATAAACAGCCTCCTTGGCTGTAACAGGGCAGACAGTGAGTTCAAAAGTGGGCGCCACCACCTCGGGAGGTTCTGCAGCGGAAGCTGCCACCTCTGGAAGTTCTGCAGTGGATGCCGCCTCCTCTGGAGATTCTGCAGCGAAGCCGCCACCTCTGGAGGCACTGGAGTGGATTCATGGACAGGAGAGGCCTCTGAGGCCGATTCATGGACAGGAGAGGCCTCTGAGGCAGACTTGTGGACAGAAGAGGCCTCTGGGACTGATTCATGAACAGATGAGGCCTCTGGAACAGACTCGTGGACAGGAGAGGCCTCTGGAGCGCAGTGTGCAGCCCACACGCTCAAAATGGCTACCGCCATTACAGGAAGGGCAGCAGAGGGTGGCAGGACTTCAAGGACGACTGGGCTTGAGAGCACTGACGTCACTGGGATGCCTGCCGCTCGCACCGACATCAGAGGTGGGTCCATCACACTGGCAATCAGTCCTTTTAGTCCTACCCCAAGCTCCGCATCCGCAGCTTGGGTACTATGGCCCTCCCAAAAAAAATCCTTTGGAGAAATCTTGGTGACAGCCGTGACGTGACGAGACTCAGGCGTGGCGGCCATCTTGGCCGGGGGCTCAGGCGTGGCGGCCATCTTGCGAGGAGACTCTTGAGTGGTGGCCATTTTGTAAACAGTCCTTGGGTTGGTAGCCATTTTGTGACGAGGCTCTTGAGTGGCGGCCATGTTGTGAAGAGTCTCTTGAGTGGCCGGCTTGACATGAGCAGGCTCTGGTTTGGCAGACATGACATGAAGAGGCCTTGGTGTAGCAGACAAAACGTGAACAGATGCTGGCTTGGAAGGCATGATGTTAGCAGGCTCTGGCTTTGCAGACATGACGTTAACAGGCTTTAGTGTAACAGACATGACGTTAGCAACTTCTGACATGACGGTTGGCATATAGAAATGTTCCGGCTTGGTGGATACTGGAGGATTGTTGCGTTCCTCATCTGCAACCCCCACAGTGTATGATGAGCCAGACAACAGCAGAGCATAATCAATATATTGTTCCAGAGACCAGTTTATTTTCCCTCCAGGTAGCCAGAAACGAATGGGCTCATTCAAACCCACTCAAAAAATCTCCTTCAATGCCACTTTTACAGGATTACAGGAACAATACTCGACAAGAGACAATGGTAACATAAGGGCTATTTATATCAAACAATGAGGGTCACATGACAAGAACCAACCAATGAGAAACAAGACACATGACTAAAGCAACCAATGAGCGAACAGAACTAATCATCACATGACAAGACAATAACCAATCACAACATAACACATACACAAGGCAGAGATACATGAGGATCAAGGGAAACACATGACTAGGCAGGAACCATGACTATAACAAAATAAAAGACATGAGACCAATGAACAAGAAACACAAACAAAATCCAAACCTCACATTACAGCGCTCGTCAATTTAATAGTATTTGCACCATTATTTAACGCCCAAAAAAGCATGTCTTAAACTATTTTGCGCTTGAATGATTGCAATTATTGTTGCTAAGAGGAGGCACTGCAGAGAACAGAGAGCGCGTGGTAAGGAGAGGAATTTTTCCACATGTATTAATTTATTTGGAATGCCAGAAGAACACATTATCCGAACATATAGTTTGCCAAGCCAAGTCACGCAATACCAGGTCTATCAAAACTTCTTGCAACCCTTCATTTTTTGGCCTCTGGATCTTTTCAATCTACTGTGGCTTCGTTATTTCTTTATTCTTTATTTGCGACTACGCTAATTTGCACTGCTCTTGGTATATGTAAATGAGATGTTGCATCTGTGTTCTTTAATTTGCGTGTTGTTAGTAAATCACCCGCAGAAATTTCCACACCCATTGGAGCTGTTTTGGAATTGCACTCTCGTGCTAATTTGCCCTGTTTAGTAAAATTGGTCCTAAAAGTGCACATTCAATACAACTAAGCACACTTTTTCTCACCAGGAATAGCTACACAACCATTTGGTTTGTAGTTTCTTTCTAATGTTCAGCACAATGCCTCGGGAAAACATGTTTTGGGTGACTTTAACAAATAGATTCTCTTTTATATATTACATTTTGACTACCACCAGTTCCTTCCAGGCACGATACGGAGAACAATAATAGACAAACGGCAGTAGAAGTAGCTTTTGCATTTTTCATTCAAGCCAAACTCAGTTAATTATGTCCAAATATCCAACAGTGACCGTCACTTAACTGAAAAATTATGTAATTAAACCATAATGATGCCATTTCCCTAAAGTGTATCTGACATTCAAATGAGCTAAACGAGGAAGTGTAACATAAATCCTATTAGGTTTGCTTAATCCATGAAGCCAAGCACTTATCAAAGTTCAAACATTCACTGGTCTGAACGAAAGTGCACAAGTAACAGGATTAAAAATGCTAAAATACATTCCACTCGATTTATTTTCAGTGAATGAGGCAAAATAAAGCAGATTATACCAAATTCAAAAATGTACAGTGGACTTGTGAAGTATAATACTGCTTGAATAGTAAGAGATGAGACTGCTATGGACATAGATATAGCTGCCATTATTTTAGAATATGTTATTGTTGTAATTAAAATATCTTCTATAGTTAACAATGGATAATTTTTATTGCTGAAAGTGTAGGACATCATGTACTGATGTACTAAAGGCAGTAAACATGCATTGAGCAGACAGCAACAGGAAATAAACAAGTCCATTTTTCATCACCTCTTCTCCTTGTATCACAAGACCCAACATCAGTCTTTCTGATTTTTTTTGAAGGGGTGGCTATATATGAAAGCAAACATGCTCTATGATGAAAAGGGATATCAGGCATGTAATCATGTCAGTACTGTTGTAGGAGCTTTCTTGGCCTTTGTTTTCGTTTTTCTTCTTCTCTGTTTGGCTTATACTTGCTCTCCTCATACATTTTTCATCTGCTGATTCACTGGCATTAGAGGATCAAAAGCAGAATGATTTCCTGCAATGCTACGTGTTCTCATATATTTCACTGGTTGCACTTCCAGAATCATTACATGCAACATCTAGTACATGCGCAGAATGTTTTCTGCTTTACATTTTGCATTGGAGTCTCCAGTGGTCATCTTTGCTCAGATGCCTTTCATCTGCCAAGCTTTGAACTGAACTAAATCTCCTATGGAGCTTCTATAAGTAAATGCTTTTTTTGATTATGTGCATTGAAAAGACAAACTTCAGGAAGACCCTACAGGCACTGAGAAACTCAAGGATAAAATTTTAAAATTTGTATTTTGGCCTTACTCATTAGGTAGAATCGTAGTTGGTTGGATATACTACTCTGCACCAGAGGAGGATGAGCCATTTACTGTTATACCTGTAACAAGTTGATTCATTATGTAAAAATAAGCATGAACCAGAGACATATCACATAATATACTGTATGTTTTAAACAACGTGAGAATGCTGTATTATTGATTGCATCTACTCTGAGGATTGTTTTTATGGATCGTGGAAAGCATTTTGAATGGGTCTGGCTAAGAATGATGATGAGAAATAATAATGACCTCCTCCTTGGCTTAGTTTTAGCAAATACATTGTAAATCATCACATTTTCTAGTGCCTCCTACTTGAGTTTTGCTCTTTGTGAATAAATAGGCATGACTAAACAGCAGCTGGGAGTTTCAATATATGGCGATGAATATGTACTTTAGAATAAACAGTAAATGTCATGAAATCACTGTGTTCCACTGAAATGCAGCAGAATGCTGTAATTCGACTGCTTCGTGTATTGTATTCTCCTCTAATGTTATATTACAAACATGATTCATCAGATTTTAGCTGTGGGAAGAGTTTGCTGATGATCAATATATTTTGACATAGTCTTCAATTCAGTCTCATAGATACAGACATCTGCAACTCATCTTCTATGCTGCTTTGGTTTTGGAACAAGATTTGGTTTCCCCTACCCAAAACCATGACCCCAGTCCCCATGTTGAGTTGCAGACATTTGTTTATGTCAACTGACTTGAAAACCAAGCAATAGAAAGCAGAGGTAGTTCCTTGTGAAGCTGCACCCTGTTGAAAAAAAACCCAGCATATGCTGGTTAGAAATGTTTTGAAGCATGGCTGCTGGTTTGAGCTGGTTTAAGCTGGTCCTTAGCTGGTCCTGAGCAGGAGTTAGTTGCTTAGGACCAGCTAAGGACCAGCTTAAACCATCTCATGACCAGCTATGGACCAGCTTAAACCAGCTCAAACCAGCACCTATGCTTCAAAACATACCTAACCAGCATGCTGGTTTTTTCAACAGGGCATACAGTAGGCTATAGTACTTTCAATGCACTCTCATGGCAACTCAAAACTGTTTGACATTTTGGTGAATTCATATGTATTTGTATTGTCTCATAGCTACGGTGTCTTACAGTCAGGATGGTACTTTACATATATCTGATGTAGGATAGCTTAAAGGGATAGTTGACCCCAAAATTTTGTCATCATTTACTCATTCTAAAGTTGTTACAAAGCTGTATGAGTTTCTTTCTTCAGCTGAACACTGATATTTTGAAGAATGTTGGTAACCCAATAGCTGATGGTAGCCATTGACTTCCTTAGTATGTTTTTCCATACTATAGAGGTCAATGGATACCGTCAGCTGTTAGGAAGAAAAACTCATACAGGTTTGGAACAAGTTGAGGGTGAGTAAATGATGACAGAATTGTAATTTTTGGGTGAACCTTCCTTTTAAGTACTGTGGTAGGATCAGTAAAAGATTTTATGATAAAAATCATAACAACAACAACAACAATATAAACTATTGATAATTAAATTCTCGAGATTGTGGTTAAATAAATATTTAAAAACAAATAAATTAAATTATTCAGTGCAGTTATTATTTATAATATATTGTGTGTTTGACATACCTGTTTAAGACCTGGCTGGTACTGTTGTTGTTGTGTTTCTTTTATTTTTTTATTTTTATTTTTTTTTAAGTGCTTCTTGACAGTGCTTGTACTCTCCTGAGGCCTAGACATGCCCAAGGCAAAGCTCGAAGTGATAATTCACACTGAAAACCATTTTAGGGCATACATTACTGGACTGCAAAGATTGCTATGTCTGTCTTTGGGTCCAGTGCACCAAGACAATTACTAAAGTAAGCCATGCATATCAGTCATGCATTGGCCTGGAATAAAACTCAGTCCTCACCTCTGATACATGCTACCTATAACCTTCATTGGCTTGTTTCTTTGTACTCATTTTTTTGTTCGCTAATTTAGGTGTACACAAAACATTGCCTGTACCCTTAGGCCTGTTTTACATTTACTTAAGATAGTAGTGGATATTTATTTTGATGCCCATATTAACATGTTACAGCATTCATATGGGTTTTTTAAACAAGTGTAGCTGTGAGTTGAGTTTCGGTGCTGAACCTATTTTGCAGCGTATAGCACACTGAACTTGTGGAAAATACAGTGAATGTACTTTAAACCTTTTTATAAAAACAATCTTTTGAAAAACAGGCTTTTATGAAGCAACAAAATAATGGAGGTGATGCAACTCGAAGTTCCATACTCCATAATCATCTGTCTGAATACAGATGATTTATAAACTTTATAGCTGCAGTTTGGGTTTAGCCTTAGGTTAAGTCTTAGAAATATGAAGATTTATGAAATTGTATAATTGTAAGAATACAAATCTTGTCTTGCTGTATTCATAGACAGAAAATAAGACATTTGCAAGTCATTTGTTAGCCTAATAATTCTGGATATGGAAGATGCATAGCTATTTGTGCCAGACGTTGTATTAGAAACTGAGTGATCTTATAAAACTTTTACTATAATGTTATTGTTATATGTAAACTTGTGTCCCAACCCTGATTAATTTGAGTGAATAGGAGTAATTGTTGTCCGCACACATTTACAGAAGAAAACACAAGTGGATTGAGCCTAATTATCACACAGTATGATGAGGAAATCAAAGGCTTTAAAACCCCTTGTCACTGGTCATAAACAATTTATGTGAGCTCCACCAGGCAAATTCAGCACAGTTGGAGTGCTGCTTTGAATTTCCTCTGAAAAAAAAGGGAAAAGGAGGGGGTTTAAAATTTGATTTATCTGACTTTTGAATTACTTGGGCAATTAAGGACCCAAACTCTGTCCAGATACATGACTTAGTTTAAGGAATGCATTAATCCACAACCGCAAGAATAGTTGACATGCCTTACTCTGATTCAAAGGCTACAACCTTTTTAAATCAAATTACTCTAATTAAATAACTTTCTGATGAGTACCTGATGTTGAAATGAATCCTGCTTTAACTATAAGCCAGTACATGGGTCCTTATTGCTTTGATTCATTTTAGCGAGAGCTTACTTTCAGACATTTATTCAGAGAAAATCAGCTTGGACGTTTCTGTGAAAACACAAATGTCATCATTAAACATTGCATTTTAAAATGGAAATCTTAGGAGCCGAACTACTTTTAGTTGACAAATTACATATTTGCTCAATTATAAATGGTTGTTCAGGAGCACTTTAATTCATTTAATGTGCTGTGATGAATGCCCATTTTAATACAGTATGTGCAACAATTTAAAGTGTTAGTTAGACTTTTGTTAATCTTTAAATAACAAATGAACTTTTTAAGCATCAAAGCTTTAAATGGAGGGACAGAAAGATTTCTCAGATTTCATTAAAAATATCTTCATTTGTGTTACAAAGATGAACGAAAGTCTTATGGATTTGTAAACGATACGAGGGTGAGTAAATGATGACCGAATTTTCATTTTGGGTGAACTATAATATATTTGTGCTATATACTGTAAATATCACTCTGCTTTGTAAGAGTGTTTCTAGGACAGAACTTTTGACAGAAGCGCAAGTTTTACAGATTTGTCGCAAACTTTGTAATTTTGTCATTTTAGTTCAAGTCTGTAGCCTTGAAAGACACTTAATAAATGCTCTTTCTGTTCCCTAATGAAGTCCGTCTGCAGTCATCTCTTCTCAGAATATTCCCCGTAGATCCAAATGGGCTGCAAGATCATTCACAACGCTGGACAAGTGGGAATACCCTCTAGTCTAATAGCAAGAATGGAATGGTCAATTGGGACATAAGTACCACCTAATTAGGATTAATATCTCACTCCGTGCGAGCTCACAATAAAAATATCAGCTCTCAGGGGACATGAACCAAATCCGACAGGACCAAAGGCATTCCAGCTCTTCCATGTTGACCCAGAAGTATCAAGACAATTGCAAGGTTGTCATTTTCTGCCCTACTGCGCATTGCATTGAACAGAAGCTGGAAGTTTAAGTGAGGACAGCTGCCCACACTATTAACTAACCTAATGAGTGATCTCAGTGACCTCTCTGACAAACATCCTTGCTTTCTTTGGATGTCCTTTGGTTGGGGCAGAAGTTTAGCTCTAGCCCATCTCAATATGTCTTGTCTGAGAAGCTCTTTCCCAGGGACTTTGCCATGAGCTCTTGGCATGCAGAGCGAGGACCTGGCAGGGACCCGACTGAGGGCAAATAGCAAAGACGAGACAGGTTGGTCTTTATCATCTGACTAGATCTTCCAGCACCCATTTGTACAACTGGGTATTGACCTGGAAGATAAATGGGAGCTTGTTGCTTCAGGGGTTGGTCCACAACCACAGGGAAGACTGCCAGGACTTGGACACCAAGACCCGCTGGTCCCATCTGACCTACTGGTGTGTCCCACACTTGTTCCTCACTGCCTTTTTGAGAAGCCCCAATAGCACAACAAATTGAGCAGACATACAGTCAGACAGAGCTTTAAATCTGTCCTCTCTTTCTTTTACTGCCTATGCCACTTGCCTTGCAGGTGAGCTGTGACAAATCAAACAAGGTGTCATTTTGACAAAGGCAAACTGCCAAGAAATGAGGTTTTGGGACCATCACGCTGAGAAGGTCTGAACAAACAGGAGGGAGGAACACCTGATTAAAGCCTGTTAGATAAAAGCCCAAAGCTCTCCCCGTAGGTTCTGCCACGAGCAGCGTGTGAACATTAGTGGAACTGTCACAAACACCGTAGTGCATTAATTGTGAACCCATCACCGAGAAAGTTAATTACAAACACCCGGGACGAGTCGACGGTTGAGCACGCCCCTTTTCTCTAACTCTGAAGTGTCATCTCTCATTTCTCTCTCCCAAACATTTAAATAGCACACCGTGCTTGTTGTCTTTGCAGCTCTGCATCAATGTCAATGCGCCACACAAACATTACAAGTGCTCCGCTTTCCCCCAACGTTCAGCTCAGACCTGGCTGTGCATCACATCGCCGCAAACCTAATTATGGTCTGTGATTACAAGGATCTTGGGGAGTTTGACTGAAAGTCAAATTACAAAGGCAACAAAACACAGGCTGAATTGCGGGAGGACTTGACAGGGGTCATTAAACCGTCATTCACATTCAAATGTCCGGAGCGTTTCGACATCGTTTTTTGGGTTTCGGCACTTTGCCTCCCTTTTCTTGGGATGTTTGCTCAAGGCCTTTGTGATCGGATTGAACAAATGCTTTGTGGCCTTTTCTCTGCAGGTCATGAGAAAAACAGAAGTTCGGCCAGCTTCTCCCAATCTCTTCCACCCACCTGCGAGGGCAATTACCATATTGTTTTATTTGTGTAAGAGAATAGCTATTTAAATAGTATCACACTTTTTTGGGGAGGGTTGGCTTGCGCAGAACTAACAAGATCCTTCCAAGAAAAAGACAGAAACTGTGTGTTGATACAGTATAAACTACAGGGCTCAACAATTAAAGGGATATATTTCACCCAAAAATTTAAATTCTATCATTAATTACTCGCACCCATGTTGTTCCAAACCCATAAGACCTACGTTCATCTTTAGAACACAAATTAAGATATTTTTGATGAAATCCGAGAGCTTTCTTACCCTGTATAGACAGCAACGCAACTACCACGTTCAAGGCCCAGAAAAGTAGTAAGGACATCGATAAAATAGTCTGACATCAGTGGTTCAACCTTAATTTTGCACGTCAGAAAGCTCTTGGATTTCATCAAAATTATCTTAATTTGTGTTCCGAAGGTTTTAGGGGTTTGGAATGACATGAGGGTGAGTAATTAATAACAGAATTTTCATTTTTGGGTGAACTATCTCTTTAAAGATGGCCTTCTGTCCCAGGGCCAGTGTGAGAGTATCAGGCCAGCTGACGGAATTATCACTTGTTCTTTTTGGCCAGTTTTGCATTCATTTGTCTTGTACTTAAATTTTCGGTGGTTTTTGGTGTTGTATTCTAACTGGATAACATAAATGACAAATGAAGTTTGTTGAATGAGCACAAAGTCTTGAAAGCATCACTAAGACTTTTGAACCAAAAATGACGAACCAATCAGTAATGACTAGCATCATTGTTTCTAGCTGGTATTTTTGTTGATTATGGAAGAAAGCAGCTAGAGGTTTGTGAGAATTTGTATAAAAACATATTGTAAATGAGTACCTTCATTATTAGAGTGGTTTCCCATCATTTTTTTCTCAACACTTCAGGCATTTTAACAGATATATTAAGCTTCAGGTGAACTGCATCTTCAAAAAGGAGGGCCAGCTTTGTGATGATTCACCCATTATGTTTTAATTGCAGGAATATTAATGATGAAGAAACTCCAGTTGCCTATAGGGAGACTCTCTCAGTGGAATAACAGAAAATCAGCAATATCTCATAAAAAATCTCAATCAGTTCCTGCAACTTCCTTTCTGAGTGTATTACAATATGCAAAACTCTCTTCCAAGATTTGTGTCTCCCAGTGAATTCTTTTTTACCTCTTTTTAAAAACAATACAACATGCACACCTCTAAACAGTTATTGCATTACAGTCACTGTGTTCATCTAAACATCTGAACTGTTTTGTCCTGATTATCAGATGTTCATTTTAAAACAAGCATAATGATGAGCATAGAGCAACTGATTGTTTGTTTATACATTTATGCATTTTGACAGACGCTTTTATCCAAAGCAGCTTACATTGAATTCGATGCATTTTATTAGTTCATTAAGTCCCTGGGAATCAAACCCATCATCATGCTCTAATGTTTGAACTGTTGGAATTTTGTGTTGGGTCATGTATAACATGAATGCCTTTATTATCAGTTTTAAGGTTTGCTCATAAATAATTAAGTGTAATTTTACAGCAGGGAGCTGAAATACATAGCATAAAACCTTCAGACCTATTTTTGCAATAATTGGTGCTGGAATTTATTTGCATTTTGAGTGTCATGGTGGGCTGACAGGCTGACGACTTTGGTCAAAGAAAAATAAACCACGCAGAGTTTAGTAGTTTGGCATCTCTTAGATGTGGCGTGCAGCATTCCTCCATAGTAACTGCACCCTTACACTTCAGTCTGTTCTTAAACTAACTAACAGCCCCACTTTGGGCTTTACAGCACACCACATCCTTTCCACTGCCAACTAGTCACAGGAGTTTTGAGAAGCAGGGCTTGTGGTTAATTCATTATTCTTTGAAATATCTCTCAAATGCATTGGGAGAGGAAAAGCGACTACTAATGGAGTTCCTTTGTAATTTCTTGCCAGGTGCCACATTTGAAAGGGACTAATCTTGTGAACCTATCAGATGTTTGCTTCTCCACAGTTGTTGCTGCTCATGTAGGTAAGCTCACCTATAATAAGTTGCCAGCCCACCAGGGACTAGACGGCTTATCACCTTATGTTTTTTGCATGTAATTTTGCTTTTTTCTGCAGTAACAGCTTTTAATAAGAGAGACACATACAGGTGTTCCCAGAGGAGCAAAGTAAACTGATTTATATGCAGCTCGCTGGGCCATTACCACACGCTAACCACCGCTGAACTCGAGAGGAAGCGAGTTTCAGTGCATATAGACATAACATGCAAAATGTATCGATCTATACGCAGCCTGGTGCCTGTGTGCTGAACTCTAGTACCGCTGCTGCTGCAGCACTTTTTCTGCATCCATTTTCAAAATGCAGAGATCCATGCAGCAGTGTGGCAGCGGCGGCAGCTGGCTGACCCAGTTTCCCGAATCCGGCAGAGATTCAAAGTTTTCGCTCAGCACTTCTCAGGTGGCCGAGGGGCAGGGGAAGAATCCAAAGTCCTACGAGACCCATCCTTCTCTTACTGATTCGGTGTCTTTCCTGCAGTGTTACTAGAAATTGAGGTATCGTCCTCATGACTAGGACAGGAATTAGTGTGGTCCTGCAGGAGCACTATAGGCCTTTAGCACCACTGTTTCACTGTGCTTTTGTCACTTCCCTTTATAGTATGCAGTGTCCATTCCTCTGCTGCTCTATCCTCTGCGTAATGAAAGTGAAGTAACTGGGATATGGAGATTTTGTATCATTTGTTGTAATATAGAGGTGAATCTCAAAAAATTTGAATATCGTGAAAAACTTCATTTTTTTGTAAAATTTCAAATAGTGAAACTTTCGTATATATTTTAGATTCATTACATGTAAAGTACAACATTTCAAAACTTTTTTTTTTGTTTTAATTTTGATGATTAGAGCTTACAGCTCATGAAAGTCAAAAATCCAGTACCTCAAAATATTAGAATATTTCCTAAGATCAATCAAAAAAAGGATTTGCAAAACAGAAAAGCTCAAGTTCTTTAAAGTATGTTCATTTATTCACTCAATACTTGGTCGGGGCTCCTTTAGCACAAAAATTCCAGCATCAGTGAGTTGTGGCATGGAAGCGATCAGCCTGTGGCACTGCTGAAGCATTCTTGAGCCTTCAGCTCGTCTGTATTGTTGGATCGACTGTTGGGGTTCAGATCAGGCATGTTGGCTGGCCAATCAAGCACAGTAATATCATGTTCAGCAAACCACTTGGAAGTGTTTTTTTGCACTGTGGGCAGGTGCTAAAGTCCTGCCGGAAAAGGAAATCAGCATCTCCATAAAGCTTGTCAGCAGATGGAGGTATAAAGTGCTCCAAAATCTCCTGGTAGATGGGTGCACTGACTTTGGACTTGATAAAACACAATGGACAAACACCAGCAGACGTCACGGCACCCCAAATCATTACTGACTTCAGAAACTTCATACTGGACTTCAAGCAGCTTGGATTCTGTGCCTTTCCAGTCTTCCTCCAGGATCCAGACCTTGATTTCCAAATGAAGTGCAAAATTTACTTTTATCTGAAAAAAGGACTTTGGACCACTGAGCAACACTCCAGTTCATTTTCTCCTTAGCCCAGGTAAGATGCTTCTGAAGTTGTTTCTGTTTCAGAAGTGGCTTGGTAGCCCTTTTCCTGAAGACGTCGGAGCGTGGTGACTCTTGATGCACTGACTCCAGCTTCAGTCCATTCCTTGTGAAGCTCTCCCAAGTGTTTGAATCAGCTTTGCTTGACAACATTCTCAAGCTTGAGGTCATTCTTGTTGCTTGTGCACCTTTTCCTACCCAAGTTCTTCCTTCCAGTCAACTTTGCATTTAATATGCTTTGATGCAGCACTCTGTGAACAGCCACCCCTTTCAGTAATGAAATTCTGTGACTTACCCTCTGGAGGGTGGAGGGTGTCAATGATTGTCTTCTGGACCGTTGCCAAGTCAGCAGTCATCCCCATTATTGTGGTATCAAAAAACAAGAGATACCTGGAATTTATACTGTAGGGATGGTCATTTAATGAAACTCAAATATAAATATTCTAATATCTTGAGATACTGGATTTGGACTTTCATGAGCTGTAAGCTCTAATCATCAAAATTAAAACAAGAAAAACTTTTGAAATGTTTTACTTTACATGTAATGAATCTAAAATATATATGAAATTTTCGCTTTTTGAAATAAGTTACAAAAAGAGTTTTTCATGATATTCAAATTTTTTGAGATGCACCTGTATATATATATATATATATATATATATATATATATATATATATATATATATATATATATATATATATATATATATATATATATATATATATATATATATATATATTTTTTTTTTTTTTTTTTTTTTTTTCAAATAATAAATCTAATAATTTAAAAGTTAATCATGCCTCTATTTGTATGTAAATTGTTTATTATTATTACTGTTTATTGAAGTATTACAATACTTTAATAAATGTTAATGAAAATACTTTAAATAATGAATTTTAAATACTGGATTTGGACTTTCATGAGCTGTAAGCTCTAATCATCAAAATTAAAACAAAAAAAAAAAACTTTTGAAATGTTTTACTTTACATGTAATGAATCTAAAATATATATGAAATTTTCGCTTTTTGAAATGTTACAAAAAGAGTTTTTCATGATATTCAAATTTTTTGAGATGCACCTGTGTGTGTATTATATATATATATATATATATATATATATATATATATATATATATATATATATATATATATGTATATATATATATATATATATATATATATATATATATATATATATATATATATATTAGATTTACATTTAGTCATTTAGCAGACATTTTTATCCAAAGCGACTTACAAATGAGAACAATAGAAGCAATCAAAACCAACAAAAGAGCAACAACATGCAAGCGATATGACAAGTCTCGGTTAGCCTAACGCAGTACACGTAGCATGGTTAATAGTTTATTCATTATTTAAAGTATTTTCATTAACATTTATTAAAGTATTGTAATACTTTAATAAACAGTAATATTAATAAACGATTTACATACAAATAGAGACATGATTAACTTTTAAATTATTAGATTTATTCTTTGAATGATAAATTAATGTATTTAAATGATGATGTTGTCGAAGTGATTATGTTGTTAATAATAATAATAATAATAATAATAATAATAATAATAATAACAATTATTATTGTTGTTGTCGTCGTCATCATAAAATATGTAATATAGTAATTAAATTTAATAAAATGTTATTATGTCACTTATTATTTAATTTAAAAAATATAATGGATTATTATTATTAGTAGTAGTAGTGGTAGTAGTAGTAGTATCAAAAACTCTAAATTAGTGTGTTAAATTGACAGCTTTAATAAAATATTACAGATTAATACTTGATTGCAAATTAGATGGCTGTGGACCGAAGGCTATAGATTTATGTTCAATGAATTTTTATTTATTTATTTATTTTTTTTTTTTTTTGAGATTTTAAGGGGCTTTTTTGAAAATACTGATATAAGCACTTAATTGTGATTCATTTAAATAATTAATTAATGTGCATATCCGGCAATTACTTTTATTAAATCTTAAATTGATTGTGAGTCCTAGTTTTTATTTTTTTTTAATTAAAAGCTATAGGAGATGTTAATTTTATCCCTTAATAGCCAAGCTCATGTTGAATCATTTATCTAAAGTTGCTCAATTCCATTAGTTCTTAGATGCAAAGAACTCATTTAAAAATTGTTTTCTGGCTTGCTTGGCACTTGAAAAATGCCCAGGTGCTCCATTTTAAATGTCTGAGCCGAGCAAAATAGTGATTGAATAATGTCTAAGAAATAATCAAACGAAGTCATCTGAAGGATTACACAGGGGCATGTCTTTAAAACCAATCCGCCTCCCCCTCAAACCTATTGTAGAGCGGGGGGCCTCCGCAGGGAAAAACAAGGCTGTGTAATTATGCCTCCAGCAGGCAGGGCGAGTGTGCCTTTGACAAAAGGCCGATTCTCTAGGAGAGTTGTGAGGAACTTTGGGGATCAGAGAAATCCTGGGCTAATTATCTCAGTTCTGCCTGGGTGTGAGGGCTGCGGAACGCCCTCTCTCATTGGTCAGCTCCGTTGGCGTAGCTGGAGATTAGAGCGAGGTGAGAGGGAGGCGGAGTCACCCCTACGGTGGAGAAGATCATAATTGAGGACATTCCGAAATTTCCAAGGAATCAGCGCCACAGTGCCGGACAAAAGTTTGGGTGTGGACAATAAAGCTCTCGGTTTGGCTCCACGTACGGGTCCAGAATCTTCTGCGGCATTGTTACCCTTGCCTGCGTTTAATTTCCCAGCAGTCCCTTTTAGGTCACAGTGTCTGAGTCTGAAAAGGCTTTTGTGAGGAGAGGTGCATGCTGGGAGCTGGGTCCCTGGGCCATGTCTATGGTCAGCTATTATCCTCTCTTTTGTTGACAGCTTTAGCAAAGGAGGTGGGTTGCGGAGCGGGCAGCTGTGGATTTTAGATTTTAATATTCTTGGATATGGCTAATTCGAAATGGGCTTGGGATCCGTCAGTGTGCCTGACATCTTTATTCAAAGGCCTCAGCCAGACTTCCATCTCCAGCGGCCGACAGCAGCAGTCCTGGTGCTGAGCTGGCCAGCCCCGCTGACCCTGACCCGCTAAGCTCCGCAGCTGTAATGAGCGGAGAGCTCATGCTAGCAGGTTAATGTGCTTTTATTGTCACGGTGCACCTATTAGAGCTGTGATGCCTTTCAACCCACCTCCCTCCATTTCTCTGGTAAATGGAGGACAGGATGGAGGGAGAAAAGTCACAGTGAATTCTCCCGGAGGGGACGGAGGCTGTCTTTGGACTGTAGTGTACCTGATGGATAAAACATTCTGATAATGATATATAGCTGTGGGAGGCCTGTACAAATTATGAGAAATTTAAAGTGAAATCTCTTTCACTCTCGCTTCCTTTCCCATCCATCCAGTGTTGCTGATTTTGGGTTATTGGTGAATATGACATTGCTCAAAGAGAGAATGGACAAATGACACCTCTATACATCACCGATCCCATTCTAAAACTTGTCCGTTAATGATTTTAGCACAGTCTCGAGCTTAGAGACCGAACTCCCACTCATATGAGCACACTGAACTTTTACTCTAATGCACTATTGATTTATCGTAATGAATTGCATTAGCTGAATCATAAATATATGCTTCTCTGATGCCAGTTAATGGGATGTACGGGAAAACTGCAACAACTGATCAAATAAACAACTTTTGAAACAGTCCAGAGGCACATATATTGCTTTAAATTCAATGAGACTGATAGACTGATTTATGTTAGTTAGGAAAACATTTGATTATTACTATGGAAATGCTTTGGATATTCAACACCATGTCAACATACAGGATTATTTACTTGGTTATTATACTGCAACAAGATAATTAAATTAATTAAAAAGATGATAAGGTAATTATTTTAATTATCTCTCATCCCTAGTAAAAAAAAGTAATATATTTAAAATACATTTATTTCATACTAAGAATAGTTCAAATCTGTTAACATATTTACTGACATATCGCTCAGGACTTACTGATATAAAAAACGTGCAATTAAACTTTATTTGAGGTATTACTTGTGCACAATGCATATTTCTTAATATTAAGCCTAAAATGTATTTTAATGTCACTATTGATGAGGATTGTATGATCTTTGAATAATATCAGTCTTTAAATGCAAGATATTTAAAGTGTACCTGAAGTATATTTTCAATAGTTCCACTTTAGCACAATCAAATATACTTCAGTATATCTTTAGTTGGACTTCAGCACTACTTCCACACAATTAAAGTGCATTAAGCACAAAATTAGTTGTTCCAATTTAGCAGATTTTAAGTATACCGGTTTAGTATACTAAAAGTACAATTGCAAGGTATTTTATTAAGTACATAAATATGTAAATGTATTTGTAGTATACATAGCATGAAATAAATGGTTTTCAAATACATTTTAGTATATATATTTTTTTTCATTAGGGATGATGAATTAAAAATGGATATAAACATCTCTTATAAACAGTTCTGCCTGCTTGAGAATAAATACCACAAAATTATTGTTAATCACATAGCCTAACTGATTTTTGTAAATAAGATGCAGACATTGAAATAGTGCTGTACCCTACGCTTTTCAATGTTAAACTCTTATTTTCTGTGCAGATGGTGACTAGTTCAGTTGATTAAGATGCAGGTATTTGTCTTGTAATAGTTGGCTGTTTAGTGACATAGGGCCCTATCATACACCCGGTGCAATGTGACGCAAGGCGCGGCGCAAGTGTTTTTGCTAGTTTCAGCCCGAAGCAGTTCTCATTTTCCCGTCCTGCACCGCGTTGTTTAAATAGCAAATGCATTTGCACCCATTTGTGGGCCCATGGGCGTGCTGGTCTAAAAAAAGAGGTGTGTTCAGGCGCATTGTTGGCACGTTGCTATTTTGAGGAACTGAAAATAGACTGCGCCAAAGACCAACTCAAACCTGGTCTAAAGTCTAAAGTCAATGGCGCAATATTTTTTTTGTTATTTAAAGAGCGCGTTAGTAGAAAATGCGCCTCTGGGCGGGTCCACAATGCACCTTCACTTTGTTTATTACATACAGGGATGTGCAGCAGCACACAAACATGCCAAATATTAAAAATCAAAGGATTACAATGTAAAAGAATATTATTGTGTAGGCTACATAAATATAAAAATATCATATATGTCATAATGGATAGTCATTGATAGTATCAGAATTAGCCTATCTATTTGCTCGCGCATGAGCAGATCCGTTTGCTCTCTGGAGATGCGTTCAGTCTATGCGCCTTAAAATTCTACTGTTTAAATAGCGAATCCGCCATGGCTCGAGCGCAGCTCGCTCTTAAAGGGAATGGGAGATGAGACTCTGATTGGTTTATTGCACGTTATGCCCCAAAACACTCCCATTACTCATTAAGAGAATAGGGACAACCCTTTTAGACCACGTGCCGGGAGCGCCAACCATTTTTCCCATCGTTATACTAGCAAAAGTGGATTCGGAAACGCTTTAAGTGCACCTGCGCCGAGCGCTTTAGACCATACGCTTAGATCGTTAAAATAGGGCCCTTAGTCTCATTATGTTCCATTTATCTTTACCCCTGGAACGCTTGCAGATGTCCTACTGAGATCTACCGTAGCTTAAGGTATAACCATTTATTTTTCATCTGAAGAAAAAAAAATAAAAGTTTACGTTGAATTAATAAAAGGTTTCCTTAGCCAGGATTTGTTGTTGCTGTAATCAGATTGGAATGTATTTAATTTGAGGTTCACAGGGTGAGACGTAATATGTATTTCTGCAATTAAGGCAGTTCCTGCCAAGCAGGACAGTGTTGTGCATTCCTCATCCAGCTGTCTTACAATGTGTGTCCATAAACCCATGATTCTCTTGCACACTCATCTGCCCTGGAAATGCATGGAATATTTAAGAGACATTGGTATTCCAAACCATTCACCCAAAGCAGAGTCTGAGTCCAGGAACATCCTCTAATGCTACCAAACCCCAAATCGTATGAGTTGTGTCCACACCGAGAGTAGATTTTTCTGCAAACTACTCTGATTCAGCCATTCAGACACTGAGTTCACATGTGTATATTTAAGTGTTCACCATGCCTAAAAGTTTCAATTAAACAGACGTTCTTGACTGTTTGAAATGACATGAGGGTGAGTAAGTGATGACAGAATTTTCACTTTCAGATGAACTATCCATTTCAATTAAATTCTTATTGCTGTTATTTTATGTCTCAACTCTCGAAGCAGAAAATTTTTATATCCACTTTGCATTCTGACACCTCGACCTCTCTCTGCATTGCCCGGGCTTCAGTCTACTGAGGAATTCCTCTGAACTGAAGTGGCACTGAGAGTGGTAATTGTGGGAAGAGAGGAAAAAAAGGAAAAGAAAAACAATGTCTGTTTCTCTCATGTTTGCCAGGAGTCTCCTGCTCCCTTCCATGCACTCCTGTCCAGAAAAGTAGGATTACGTCTCCACTGAGGCCAGTAAATCTCTAAACCCCAATTACTGTGCTATTTGGTGATTTATGGGTTTATTTTAATGACACATTAAAATGCAATTAGTATTAGTATCCAGAACAAACTGTGTGCATCCAATGAAATTCCAGCACTGTAAATGACAGCCGCTCTCTCTTTACACATCACTGAGTGGCTGCTTGGCAGGATAAATTGTGCTGTGTTTTGCCCGTTGGCTGCAATCAAACAGCACTTAATGGCTGATCTTTTAAACCTACAGAGTAGTACTTCCATGGAGTTCCATCATGTAGGAAAATATGGAGGAAATTTGATTTTAATTTTGCTTTATTTTATTTATTTTTATTTTATTTATTTATTTTATTTATTTTTATTTATTTTTTTATTTTTTTTTTTGTTAACTGTGGGACAAACTTAGTGTTGTTTATTATTAATATTTATTTATTTATTTATTTATTTATTGTTATTATTATTATTCCTCAGGCAGAGGAAGAATTAATTCACCCCAAAATTTACAGTCTATAGTTACACTTGTAAAAGTGTATACAAACTATATACAAAAGCACCATAGAAGTCATAAAAGTGGTTGATTTTTATGATTTTTTTTTTTTTTTTCTCAGTTGATTCATTCAATTCACAAAACTGGTCCGAATGATTCATTTTCAAAGGCTGATCCAGTGCTTGAATTCTATTCATTGGCTTGTTCTGGTTTTAGTGGTTAACAGCTGACATTTTTAGTGAATAACATCATACGGACCATTTTTATAGTACTTTTCTGACGCTTTTATGTCCTTTTTGAAGCTTAAAAGCTTGTGTGTTCCAGGGAAGAAAAACTCATACAGGACGGGTTTGGAATGACATGTGGGTGGGTGAGTAAATCATGGCACGCTTTTCATTTTAGGGTGTACTATACCTTTAAAAGGAAAACTGGCCCATTCAAAAGAAAACCCATTTCAATCTCCAACTGACACATTACTATTTGGTAACACATAGGCAGAGGCGTCCTCCGGCATTGACCTCTGAAATGGATGAATTAGCTGTGGTTATGTGTGAGGAAACATTTTCTGTCAATATCTCCTGTGACCTACAGATGCCAAACCAAAGACTGTCTCCCCGCAGAACGATAGTCATCTTTACATGCGGCAACATACAGAAATAGCTCAGAGATCAGCCGATTGCATTGTGAGATGCCCCACAGCATACTGATTGCTATTCTCGAGCTCCTATCTGAGAGAAATGAGTTCCCTCAGCATAAACACAAGCCTGCAAAATTAAAGCACTGTATGTTATGCAGGATGGCTGCTGTAATATCTTTTCATCTCACTCATCTCATTGATTTTGCCATGTGAGAACACGCACATACAGATGTTTACATGCAGGAGGCTGGAGGGACTCATGAACATCACATTAAAATACATTAACATGATGCAACAATTGGCAAATAATATAAATTCAATCCAAAACACAATGCACCAATTTCCTATAATACTTTCTTTTGTACATTGCATACAATTCATGTTTTACACCCGTCAGCCATCATTCATCATTTATGTTTTACACTCATTTCAAGCTCATATACACTACCGTTCAAAAGTACACATTAATGAATTTATTAAGCAATAACTTCCATCAAATGTGGCAGTAAAGAATTTTGGTTAACAAAACAAAAAAAACAAACAAAAAAAAAGGCTCATGAAAAATGCATCACAGTTTCCACAAAAAAATAAAAATAAATAAATACAAAATGATTTGTGAAGGATTATGACACTGAAGACTTATGGGGGGGGGGGGGATTATGAAATATTATTGCAATTTAAAATAACAGTTTTCTATTTTAATATACTTTAAAATATAATTTATTCCTGTGTAGCAAAGTTGAATTTTCAGCAGCCATTACTCCAGTCTTCAGTGTCACATGATCCTTCAGATATCATTCTAATATAATGATTTATAATCAACAGTTGTGCTGCTTAATATTTCTTGGGACCTGTGATACTTTTTTCAGGATTCTCTGATAAATAAAAAGTTGAAAAGAACAGTGTTTATTCAAAGTATACATTTTGTGTTACAATATACACTGCTCACATAAGTTTGGGGTCAGTAAATTTTTTTCTCTCTTTTTTTTTTTCTTTAAAGAAATACTTTTATTCAGCAAGGATGTGTTAAATGGATAAAAAGTGATAGTAAAGACATACATTGTTAGAAAAGATTTCTATTTTGAATAAATGCTGTTCTTTTAAATGTTTTTTAAAGAATTAAAGTATCACATGTTCTCCAAAAAATATTAAGCAGCACAACAGTTTCAACACTGATAATACAACTACTGATAATAAATCAGCATATTAGAATGTTTTCTGAAGGATCATGTGACACTGAAGACTGGAGTAATGGCTGATGAAAATTCAGCGCTGTGTCACAGAAATGAATTATTTTTTAAAGCATTTGGTTTGGCCTTGGGACCCACGTTTTCCCATGGTCATCAAGCCGCGACCCACTATATATATATAATTTGTTAAAAAAACAAAAACAAAGCAAATTTTAAAAAAAAAAATAATAATTAAGACAAGACTGTTAAGAATATGACTAATACTGAATAAACAGCCTATAAGGTAAGGCTATTAAATAGCAGTCCTAAACTAGTTTTTGTTAATACAATTAAGTTGGTATGAGCCACCACAGTCATTTAAACATTTACAAAATGACACACAGTGAAAATACAGGACGTTTTTCTCAGGCACTCTTTACTTAGACTGCATCTGACAGAAGTGTCAACAGCTTTCATGCACGTCTTTTAAAACAAAAGTCTCGCATCAGAAAAACATTTAGAATTACGTTTTTTGTTGTTGTTTTTGTTGATGTTGTTTCTTTGGCCATACACTCCGCGACCCACTCAGAATGGACCCACCAGTTGAGAAACTCTGTTTTAAAGTAAATTAAAATAGGAAACCAATATTAGAAATTGTAATCATATTTCAAATATTACTGGGGTTTTATTTCTGTATTTCGAATTTTGATATTGTTTCATAATGTTCATATTTCATCCTGCTGTACAACGTGGCACACCAGTCAGTGTGCCAGCCTGTTTTTAAAATGATTTGAAATGTTGCTTAACCCAGGGTTAAATTGTGTGATTAAAAAAGACATTAGCACCGGCTTAAGCATATAGTAAAGAATGCTAGTTCACAACAGACACCAACACACCCCAGCAGTTGTTGGGTCAATATGTTGACCCTGTTTGCATTTGTTGGGGCAGCGTGAAAATGACATTTGCGTGAACTTGCATTCTCAATGAATATGCAAAAAATTAGCAGCTATTACATTAGCAGAGAAGCAAAGCCAAATAACTGGATTATTTGACACTGGTTATGGCATTGTCATACAAGTATTCCAATAAGCAGGAGAAAAAAGGAAACGTTTCTGAAAAAGCTGGACTAAATGCAGTCAGATCAAGGTTTCTTTAGGAGGATAGGTGAGATCTGAACAGATAAATGAAAGAGGACAGTAGAGAGTCAACTACAGGGGCTGAGGGACGCATCAGACACTGAGCACAAGGGTTCGGATCACCTACAGTGACAGTCTGGATGAGAGAAATGACCAGCAGCAGATAGCCCTGTCAGCACGACTGACCAGTCCAGGGATAGAGTCCGAAAAAGGGTCTCAGTTCCATTTATAAAAGCCCACACCTGCATGCTTATATCAGGATGGCTTCTTAAATGGTTCCCTTGTAGCGATTCTCTCCCGCTGTCTCTCTCCCATAAACTAATTAACGCACCTAGAACATATGGCCGCAAGCACAGGGAAGTAATCATATGCAAATCTCAGAGATGTATTTTAGGGGTTTCATTTTGCCTGGGACACATGCTATGAAGCCTGTCAGGACAATACGACGAGGAAATACCCGACTCTGCAGTATTTGTGTCCATGGAGACTGCAAAAAATATCAAATTATGCTCTCTTCCATGGATGGTAAGCCTAGGCCGTATTCTTTATTTAGCGAGAATAGGAAACTATTTCACCAGCCGCTGCACTTCAGCGTCATTATATATAGTCTTGTGGAACAAAAAGTGCTTGGTTTATTTCAGAGGATAATGAATGTGACAGTAAGCGCGACGTTCGCGACTCTTCAGTGATCTCATTGGCTTCTTTGATAGATGTGTGAGTTCTTGATAAATCTCTGCTATAAGTGCCGTGGATATGTCAAACTAACATTCCTCCGTTAAGAGCCGTCACTAAACCATTTGTAGCATTTTCCAGAACATTCTTCCTCGCACTTACCCTGCCTCGACAGATGTTCAACACAGCTGACAGCTGCATTACTCACCAGAACAGAATTAACAGTCACAACCCAAATCAAGATTTCTCCTGAACAATTACTTCTGAATGGAGGCCAAGAGGTTAATTTACTAATCATGAAATCTGCATAAATGGGAACTGGTAATGAATTATGTAAACTGTTGGCGATGCTCGCCATGCTGAGGAAAAAGAAACAGGATGCATTTCAAGAGGGAATATTTATAGTTGTCAGTCCACAGGCATATACAGACATAAATATGGCACCCAAAACAACATGAAATGAGTAAGAGTTGAGTTCTTTAATAGGAACCTTACTTTTCCTTTAGTGAGTAATAATGCTGTTTGTACATGTAAACAATCTGCAAAGGTACAAAGCACAAAGTCTATGCCAAAGGGAGTTCATTTCTACAACAGAAAACCTTTGACTGAAACGCCTCGTTTGTAGTCCTGCAATTATTTACATGTCTTGGCAGTGTCACCATGTTACTCATTTGATGGGGGTTACCCCATTAGACGGGGTTTAGAGTAAGACAGGGTTAGATCAAAGTTCAATTAGGACATTTAAGTAATTTTTATGAACATGCTTAAAAAAACATTACTGGTGTGCATCTTGAGACAAAACAAAGGCACTGATATATTTTAAGATCAGTCAGTGCAAATTTCTTTCAGTTGAAACAGCTCATTTTAGTCTAGGACTAGGCTTAAGCCTTGTCTGTGAAACCGGGGGATATTGTTTACATATTGTGGCTATAGTATTAGCATATTTTTTTTCTTTTTAACATTTTATATTTTTTATTTATTGTTATTTTTTGTGGTAATCAACATTTTCAGAGCTTAATTTACACTGAACCAAGAATATTCCTTTAAACATAAGTCACATTCCAACCACGCACTAAAGGTCTGTTCACACCAAGAAGAATTACTATAACGATAACTCTATTGGTGTCCACAGCAACGGACGATAACATTTTGTTTATTATAAGCATGTGCTGCACTTTCATGGTCTGCTCCTTAAAATGCTCAAGGGGGGATTCTGACTGGCTGTCAATGCTTTTATCATTCAGCAGCTTGAAAAAAATGACTCTAAAAATGACTCCAACGATTTTAATGTTATCATTATGGTTGAATGGGCCTTAAGAGTTTGGGAGTGTGAACTGCATTGCTTGAGAATTTATCTATTTTTTCCCGCAGGTACAAGTAGATGCTGTATTCTCTGGTTTGCTGTGTTGCTCAGGTTTTAATGCTAGACCCAGAACATCATGAGCTCTGGTCAGGGGGGACGTGGTTTCCCATGATCCTTATCACTACGCACAATGTTCCACAGGTAAAGGTGACAGTAAGCTTACCCAGTTTACAATAACCACACCACATGAGGTGAGGAGGAGACATGTACACCATATATCATCAAGGCAGTTTTTCAAACAAGGACAATACACTGGAGGTCGACTAAGCACTATAGAGAAATACAAGCTTTTTATGTTGTTGTGGAAGCATAGAAACATTTAAAGTCTAGTCTAGTCTGTTAACATGCAGCTTCCTTTGGAAAACAAACCCAAGAAATGACATAGCCAACAGAAATAACGCACACTCACAGAGTCATTAGTTTGGATTTCAATAATAAACCATAAAAATGATTTATTTGCACCTATTGCTGCTGCTTATCAATTAGCCGAAGTGCTTGCATAGTGGATCTATTAATCATGAAAGCGTTCATCATTGATAACAATGAGGGCTAAATTTGTAGTATGATATGCCAGCAGCGAGAGCCATAATAGTTCCTCCTTGATCTTGAAGATAGCTTAATTTTCTGGCAAATTCCCTCGTGCTGTGGTGGGATTACACTGCCTCGTACCCCTGGGAGTAATCAATAGCGAATGTCTGTTGTTGCCTCTCAGAACTCTGCTTCCCTTCTTAAAGTTCAGCTGTGTTCCCATTTAAACACATCAGTAACACACTGGGACCCAATCAATGGCGACAGTATCACCACCCCCTACAGAGGCATCAGGGCATCGACCCGCTCTGCTCACCGGGTGCTGTACAGCTCCAGTCGCCTGTTCTTTTCTTGTTCTTTGATTTTTGCTTTGTTTTCTTGTATTAGAAAGAAAGTTTTTCAAGATAAAAAATATTTTTATATTAAATTATTAATAAAGTTTTTAGGAGTTGCGCCACTTGACATTTTACAACCTGAACTAATGTTGCCTTGGTCAAATTTTGTTATATTTTAAGAGCATTGTATAATAATAATAATAATAATAATAATAATAATAATAATAATAATAATAATAATAATAATAATTCAATAATTCAATAATTCAATAACAGTTAAAATGCAATTCATCCATACAATGGCTTGAATCTTATCATGAATTTCTCCATAAAATTCATTTTAATATATAAATATATGTATTTTCTTTAGCTAGCATCAAAGACAAAAATGTCAATGTGAGATCATAATATCATAATGAAAAGCCTTGTTAAAAGAATGAAATTATTGAAAAATAAAATCTTAATCAGTTTGGAATAATATTTTTAATAATAATAAAAATAATAATAATAATAATATTTGTAATAACTTTTTTCTTTTTCACCTTAATAAATATTTTTCTTTTAAGAAATAATAAAAGATTATATCAAACTAACTATTATTTAAATTTATTTCATTTAATTTTATTTTATTTCCACGTTTTTGGGGAGTTGCACCACATGACATTTTACAGCCTGAACTAATGTTGCCTTGGTCAAATTTTGTAGTATTTTAAGAGCATTGTATAATAATAATAATGATGATGATTCAATAAGAATTCAGATGCAATTCATCCATACAATGACTTGAATCTTACCATGAATTTCTGCATAAAATTCATTTTATATATATATATATATATATATATATATACATATATATATATATATATATATATATATTTATTTATTTATTTATATTTATATATATATATATATATATATATATATATATATATATATATATATATTTATTTATTTATTTATTATTTTTTAGCTGGGCATCAACGACAAAAATGTCAAGGTAAGATCATAATATCATAATGAAAAGCCTTGTTAATAGAATGAAATTATCAAACAAAAAAAAAATGTTAGTGAGTTTGGAATAATATTTTTAATAATAATAATAATCTTTGTAATGTACTTTTTCTTTTTTGTCTTAATAAATATTTTTCAATTAAGAAATAAAAGATTATAACAAACTAACTATTTTATTTTATTTTATTTCATTTCATTTCATTTCATTTCATTTCATGTCTACGTTATTGAGGAGTTGTCACCACATGACATTTTACAACCTGAACTAATGTTGCCTTGGTCAAATGATCTAATATATTAAAAGACTTAAAATAATTATAATCATCACCATCAATCATAATCATAATAAATAGATTTTTTCATAAGAAATAATGCTGAAAGATTATTCCAAACAGTTTATAATCTCCTTTTTCAATAATTTCATGTAATATTGTATGTTTCAATGCATTTTCAATGTATTTTAAATGTTTTTGACTAAAAAAGGATTTCTTTCTTTCTTTCTTTCTTTCTTTCTTTCTTTCTTTCTTTCTTTCTTTCTTTCTTTCTTTCATCATATCTTAATGACTGGCTCTTGCTCATGTGAGTGGGTGACTGCAATGTTCAGCTGTGATTATTTGCTGCAGTTGAGTTGTTATCAGCTGTTTTTATCCAAACCTGCCATCCTACCAGAGCATCAGCCAAACATCTGTTAGCACCTCTGCTAACGCCGCCGTGCGGATAAATCATTACACATTCAGCACTTCTAACTTATGTCTGTCTGTCTGTTTTCCTCCATGTTACTCATTCAGGCTGATTGTCGTGTGGTTTTTCGAGCAATGTGTAATTACTGAGATGAGTAAAACAAGGCAAATTGCATAGGGATAGGAATAGCAATATGAAATTGTCAAACAGTTCAGCGTCGGTGTACCAGATGTCTTTCTCAGCGCTATTCAGAGGAATGAAACTCATCAGTTTGGGCTTTCATCCATAGCTAAACTTCACATGGCAGTTTGGTGAAATTCAAGAAGAAAGTTTGCCAAGAATAAGATTTAGGATCAAAGAATTGATTCCAAAAATGAGCTTTGGTCAAGCTGTTGGAGTCAAATACTGAATATGTCAACCATTAAAAGCCTAAGTGCATCAGAATGCATGAAAACCTGACTGTTAAAATGTGAATTTTTACTGACTGATTGATTTACTGTCTTTCTATGAGGTGTCAACTGCATTCTGCAGTCATTTATTTGAATCGTGCACTTCTGTGATCAGACTGGCAGATCTTCTTTATTCATCTAGTATCCCAGACCATCAAAGCCTCTGGGATTCTCTGTTCTGCCCATTATTATGAGTAATATTCCACATCTTTTGCAAGATGAACTGATAATGGTGTCACAATGCTGTCACACATCTCTCCTCGAGCCTTATCCACAATGGGCTATTCTCCCATCTGTTGAGTATTTCGTGCTTTGCATGACTGTGTGGTGAAGTCTGAGGCTGAGCCTCCGTCTCTGACCCCACGCACATCCAGCGCTCGACCTGTGCAGATATGCCAGACTCCCTTTTCACTTCAATCACTGCCATGATGTATAAACAGAAATAAATTAAATAAACCAAAAACCTTTTGAAATTGTTGCACATCAGTTTTTACGTTCAAATATTAATCCAAATTACATATTTTGATTTATCATTGTATTTTTTCTATGCTCTCCATGAATTGTAGTAGAGTATGTGACACTTTTAATTTTAAAGACACTTTTTATTTCAACTTTTAAATGTCTATAAATGTTATGCTATGTGTCTCAAACTTGATATTCACATATTTATTTGTTTTAATTTGTTTGCTTCAGTTGAGAAACCTTATCCCTAAAAATATAAATAAATAAACTTATTAAAAATATTAAATAATTTAAATAAAAATGCAATACATGGACACATGGACTTTGAGTTTTGTGCATTTATGTATTGTGATCAAATGTACTGTACTAATTTCATTTAATTAAAAATACTTAAATATTATTCATATTAAATATTATCATCAATGCCCCCACCCTCATGTTATTAATTTTTTTTTTTTTTGATAAATGCATTGGAAACTTATTTTCTTCTTCTTCTTCTTCTTCTTCTTCTTCTTCTTCTTCTTCTTCTTCTTCTGATCTTCATATCATTGTAACATATTTTTATAAAATATTTCATTTATTATTATTATTATTACAAAATGAAACAATTTTATTACTATTTTATTTTGTGATAATAATAATAATAATAATAATAATAATAATAATAATAATAATAATAATAATAATAGCATTTATTATTAAATGTTTCAGTTATTATTATTATTTTCTTTTTAATAATAACAAATAATAATTTAAGAATTATCTAATTAATTTATGTGTAAAGCTTTTTATTATTGTATTCTGTATTTTGTAAACAAATAAATAAATCTTACAACTTCTACTGTATATATATATATATATATATATATATATATATATACTCAGAGAAAAAAAAAAAAACTTTCACTGGGATGGTACCCAAAGGATACACCTTTGTATATATTATTTATTTATTTATTTTTTTAATAATCCCTACATATTTAATTGAAAACCTGATTAAGGATTGTTCAATTAAAATACATAAGGATTATTCAATATAATGGAATTTTGCTATAAATTAAACTGCGTAAATTATTAAAGGCTTATTTTATTTTATTTTATTTTTTGGAGTTTTTTTTGTTTGTTTGTTTTGTTTACCTTATTTATGAGAGTGTCTATAGTGAGAGTGAGGTGTGTGTGTGTGTGTGTGTGTGTGTGTGTGTGTGTGTGTGTGTGTTTTCTTCTAACTTCTACTGTCATCTCAGGAGGTTGGTGGCCATGTGATTTTCACCCCTGTAGCTCTTTTTTAATTGGTTAGCCTGACTCTCCCATCTCGTTTACTCTAGTTTTCATTCACACAACAACAATATAGCACAATATAAAGGCGAGGATGAAAATAATGCAATATTTTCAAATTAAAACCAGTTTAAAATTCATAAGGGTCTGTTTTGTTTCTGGGTTGTGGAAATACAATGCTAATCCATTTATCTGGCTGACCTTTGAAATCTCTTCAGGCCTGAGATGCCGTAAGCTGCGTGGTTGCAGCCGTCATTTCGAGCTCCATCCACACCTGCAGTCATTTCACCATCATAAATGAAATCTCTGTCCTTCCAAATATGAGCTGTCCGTGCCACAGGCCGGCTAATGGCGGCACCCCTATTACTCACCCGCTCCCGCGTGCCTTTGAGGAAACCATCGTATCTGCCAGATCCATCAGAGGAGGCATCAGCCAGCCTGTGAAATTGATCATCTGCTCAGGAGATGGAAGAGGATGGCAAAGAGGGGACACATATTTTAAATACTTAATGCCATAAGGTGCCATGAGCTCAGCCGTAAAAAAAAGGAAATGTGCAGATCCGTGGCAGTCAAAGCGCTCGGACCGAAATTGCCTTTAGGTGTAGCAGAGATATGATAAGAGCATCTAAAAGGCTTTTAATAAACAATACAATATCCTAGAGTCCAGTCACGCTATCGCTCTCCATTCACCACTAAACCTGATATATAAAAGAGCAAAAGCCATAATATTGACTTTGAGTTCCACAATATATTTGCATCGGAAATGGAGAAGCCGGGTGCCATTGGTCAGCGTGTGACCGAGGGGGAAAGATGTCTTCTTTTCAGCATGTTGATATGAATGGCTGATTATTAATGTTATTATAACAGGCACGCTGGATCCCCTGGCAAAGAAAGCGCTCGGCTATCATTATTGCATCACAGTGCAGGGGACGGTAATTACTACCCAGAAACTTTTCTGCACCTTTCCAATTATACGCTGCATCACGTTCCCATGGGTATTGTATAACCAGCAAGGAATGAGTATATTAAAAAGAGAAAAAATAATAAAGGAAGAACGGACAAAACACACATACTTGCACAATAGACACACACATATATCAGACTGTGTTAGTGTAGCGGCATGTGCTGACAGTGCCATTACTGGAAAAGAATATTCTGGGCTCAGTACAAGCTAAACTCAGTTGAAGGCATTATAATGTTGATTACCACAAATAAGTCAAATTAAATCAACTCATTTGCTTTGTTTTCTTTAAAAGAAACTAAAAGAAAAAAACAAGGCTATTTTTTTTTTAAAGATTTAAAAGCAGAAATGTAAGTGTATAATTTTATAAAAATAAAATAAAATAAAAGAATAATCAATTCTTGTGTTATCTGAGATGTAAAGCTGTTTAAATGCAAATTTTCAGAAAGGTTTGTAAAGTTTATGGCATTGTTTTGGCAACAAAGTTGTAAAATTTGAATAAACTTCACACAGACAAAGTTGCCAAGTAATTTTTTTATCACACTAAAACCATGTTAATATTCATATTGTGTATGTCTTGTGACTATACCAGATTTATTTTAGTAGCATTAATATACTATTTTAGTTTTGGTAATGTTCTATTTGTTAATATTCTGTTCTGTTCTATTCTATTCTATTCTATTCTATTCTATTCTATTCTATTCATTTTATTTTAATTTTAGTTGATTTAGTTGAAATAAATAAATAAATAAATAAATACATAAATAAATAAATAAATAAATAAATAAATAAATAAATAAATAAATAAGTATGTATGTATGTATGTATGTATGTATGTATGTATGTTAACATTTTTCATTTTCTTTTTAAGATGATTTTTTTTCTTTTTTAAGATGAAAACAATAAATTAAATCAAAATAGTAAGACTTAAAAGCTATTAATATATTATATATATATATATATATATATATATATATATATATATATATATATACGTTTTAATTTGTTCAGTTAATGTTTATTTCAAGCATTTTTTTTTATTCTTATTTTTATGGTTTTAGTTAATGTTAATAACCTAATACTACTAATACTAATAAACTATAATATTGAACTATACTATACTGTTATAATATTGGTTATACTGTTGAAACAGTGAGTGTTTTCACGTTAAAATATTGGCCTCATTCACTTCCATTAAGTAAGTGGCTCAATCTAACCCAGATTTTTGCTTAGGGGGGAAAAAAGCGAGAGACAGGAGGGACAAGTATAAAAATAATTTTGGAGCTGTTTAACATTATGCAGAAATGATTGAGCTTAACTTGTACTGAACTCAGAATATTTATTTAATGAAAGTGAATGACTGCTAATCATTTGCCTTTCGTACAGCATATTCTAACTTTCAGTGTCTTAGTGTTGTGTTGTAGAGCGAGTTGGATTGAATCTCTTGGGAAACTTTGAGCAGGTTTCACGCTGAGCTGTTTTCATTAGTGAAAGCTGACATCTGAATGCGTTGAAGTCATGTAGCGCTTGTACACCTGACAGAATGAATGCTATACGACAGCTCCCTCGTTCATTAATGTCAAACACACACTCCAGCACAGTAAGCAGTGTCTAATGTTTCCCCTCACTTTCTCACCTCTATATAGAATAGATGCCAGGACACTCAGATATCGCATAGATAGACAGACACTCACAGGCCACGCTCTTAATTGACAATCTGTGGAAGATCTGTGAGAGGTGTTTGATGTGTGAGGGAATATGGCACGGATCAGTGTTCAATCCGTGCTAAAGTGCAATTAGTGAAGATTGGGAATGACACCTGGCAAATTTTTCCATCATCATGATGGCAGGAGCGAAAGAGTACAAGGACTATCAGCAGTCTTAAGGTCATTGCACGCTGAGTCCAAAATTTCGTCCGAAATTTTCACGTTGAAAAATAATTACGACCTCATGTTGTGTCAATCACGTTTACACACTGGCTCTGAAAGTTTCATCCGTCATAAAAAAAAAAAAATTGGATCAGGTTCGATTTTCTGCGTTTTTGCATCCATAACAAGCATTTTGATAGGAAAGGATGATGAATACGAAAAAAAAAAAAAAATGGAAAAACGCATACAAAAATTTCGGACCCTTAAGGTCCTTGCACACTGAAGCCCTAAATTTTCGTATGCATTTTTTCGTATTCGTCATCCTAAAAATTTGTCACACACAGAAACCTTGCACACTGAGTCCAATGCGTATTAATTAATTCGGTGGGAAAAAAATTTGCAAAACAATACAAATTGGAGTCTTCAAGCAGTGAGGATGATTTTATTGTCCTCTCTCTTCTTGAAAAGAGAATAAGAAAGAGGAAATATTGGGTCCATCCAATCCTGAGATATAGAGAGGAAGGAGAGTTCCACCTCCTTATTAAGAAGCTGCAGGATTATCACGGGCGATTTCAAAGTTTACTTCAGGATGTCAGTGGCTCAGTTTGATGCTTTGCTAGCGATACTGGAACCACATATTAAAAATAAGACCTTCACAGTGCTTTGTGCTACAAGACGAAGTGGATCAACTTGTCAGACGCCATTCTGGATTTTAGCATTCGCATGTACGGTGGCTCTGAATTGTCAAAACACCTCTCAAAATGCTTGCTACAGATGCGAAAAACACAGAAAATCTAACCCGATCTAAATTTTATTTTATTTTTTTATGACGAATGAAAGTTTCAGAGGCAGTGTGTAAACGTGATTGACACAACGTGAGGTCGTATTTTTTAACGTGTGAAAATTTCGGAGTGTGCAATGAACTTTAGTCTGAGCTTTAAAAGGTATTATTTTCAATTTTTCTGATAATTTATGTTTTTAGAAGTCAAAATGTTTTTTATTTATAAATTGTCATATTTGTATCATTTTAGAGTAAATAATTGTAATTAGATTCATTTTAAACAACTTTAAAATAGAAATTGTAAAATAATTAGTTTTTTTGAAAGAAGTCTCTTATGCTCACTAAGGCTGCATTTATTTGGCCAAAAATAGTCAAAAATAGCAACTGTATTATGAAATATTACAATAATAATAATAATAATAATAATAATAATTCTATTTTAATGTATTTTAAAATGTAATTTATTTCTGTGATGGCAAAGCAGCTATTTTCTCCAGTCTTCAGTGTCACACAATGCTCCAACAATCTTTCTAATATGCTGATTTGGGGCTCAAGAAACATTTGTTTTTTTTATTATTATTATTATTATCAATGTTGAAAACAGTTGTGCTGTTTAATATGTTTGTGATACACAGTTTTTCAGGCTTCTTTGATGGATAGAAACTTCAAAAGAACAGCATTTACTTGATAGAAAAATATTTTGTAACATTATAATTATTTTATTTAATTAAATTTTTTTAACTGTCACTTTTGATCAGTGTAATCCTGCTAATGCTGTTGTTTGAAACTCTCGGCAAAACTCTGAGTCTATTAGTGTAAAGGACAAAGAAACTTGAGACTGTAGTGCGCTTTGGAGAATGTGAAATTGGACAGAACACACAAACAACGTCTGGTTTAAAACAACAGCTGGGCAACATCTTGATTTGGCTTTCAGTCAACTTGCTATCAAAAATACTCTAATGAGTTTCAGCAAATCTATTTTTTCATTACATGCAGTTTACATTTTACTTGATACTGACTCTCACAGAGTAGACTAATATAGAGAGCGATGTGTACATTAGTCGTCTAAACCAGCGGTTTGTAATCCTTCATTCAGTTCTTAGCTGACGTTTACAGGATCTGGATCCCTTTCGTTTTGTTCTTTAGCATTATAATCTCAACTGAGAAAACACTAAACTGTAAATGTCATGGTATGAGTTGCACTGTTGTGTTTCTATCAAAAGAGCACAAGAGCCTGGTAATTGTTGATGGAAGTGAGATTAGCAGGGATTAGGGATGTTCTGGCATCAGAGAAATTGTCCCGCTCGTCCAGAGAGTCTTTTGTATACAGCTTTTGAGACACGATGAGGTTAAGATTCCCCTCGAGTTAATAAAATAAATATCAGAGAATCTGCAGAGATATAATCTTCATAAATCCATTAAGGCCTCTTTGTTTAACCCCTAAAGGGGCCCTGGCTTAATTTTCCCATGTCAGAGACTTTGAGTAATGTCTTTTTAATGACATTATCCAGGATCCTGTCATGGGCTGGGTCATCAAACAAATCTCCCATCCTCTCTTCCTCTCGCTCTCTGTCTTTTCTATACATAATGTTAATATTCAAGTTAAAGCGCTTTAGCAGGGGACCAAACAATTCTCAAGTGTCACATTAGCTCTTGTTCCTTGTGTGTTTGCTGAATCACACAAAAAGCCGGTCGGAAAATACTTGAGCTACAATACTGCATTCAAATCACCAAAAATTTGTGACGTGCAAAATTCAGTATTGAAGAATCATCTCACTTTCATGTGTAAATTTGAATTGAAGTGGCTACGCTAGACAGGAAACTCATTTTAAATGAAATAAGAGGGATTTACTGAAAGTCCAGCCTGGCTATGAAATATGATCTTAAATATATTAGATATAGAGTTGAAATCTTTATTACATTTAAATAGAAATTTTAATTCTACTACTTCACATTGAAATTCAAATTGCAAAAAGGTGTCCAGCTTTCTACCTTAATCCAAGATTGTATATATCAAGAAAGTTGACATATTACTTGGAATGGGGGAATGTGCAATGCGCAATATGGCAGAATAAGTCCCACCTTCTAAATAAAAGAGCCAATCACCAATTGGTAAAGTCATTGCATCCGTTAGAAGCTCTAGTTCACATAGAAACAGTCAGTGTCCTGCTCAAATAGTGTTAAAAAAGCAGAAACAAAATTAATGGGTCATTTTAAGACAAATGTTGTCATTTGAAGTACTGGCGTTCAAAAGTTTGGGATCAGTAAGATTTTTAATGTTTTTTAATGGAGCCTCTTATGCTCATTAAGGCTGTATTTATTTGATCGAAAATACAGAATATTGTGAAATATTATTGCAATTTCTAATATTGGCTTCCTATTTTGATATACTTTAAAATATAATTTATTTATGTGACGCAGCACTGAATTTTCATCAGCCATTACTCCAGTCTTCAGTGTCACATGACTCTTCAGAAATCATTCTAATATGCTGATTTATTATCAGTTGAAACTGTTGTGCTGTTTAATTTTTTTTCTGAAACCTGTGATACTTTTAAAAAGAAAAGCATTTATTCAAAATATAAATATTTTCTAACAATATAAGTCTTTACTATCACTTTTTTTTATCCATTTAACACATCCTTGCTGAATAAAAGTATTAATTTCTTAAAAAAAAAAAAAAAGAAAGAAAAGAAAAAAATTACTGACCCCAAACTTTTGAATAGTAATGTATATTGTAACACAGAATTTCTATTTTGAATAATCCTGAAAAAAGTATCACAGGTCCAAAAAAAAAAAAAAAATAAGCAGCACAACTGTTTCCAATACTGATTATAAATTAACATATTAGAATGATTTTGAAGGATCATGTGACACTGAAGACTGGAGTAATGATGCTGAAAATTCAGCTTTGCTTCACAGGAATAAATTATATTTTAAAGTATGTTAAAATAGAAAACTGTTATTTTAAATTGCAATAATATTTCATATTAGCATAAGAAACTTCTTTAAAAAAAACTTTACAAATCTTACTTATTCCAAACTTTTGAACAACACTGTATGTTAATTACATGTGTTAATAATAATGTGTAAAACTAAATTCAGTTCTGAATAATGGATAACCCTGTAAATCATAGAGACCAGGCTCATCATGGAGGAACAGAAATTGAAGGCACAGACACAGCTATAGAGATTGCATTATATTTCCAAAAATATATGTACAGTCTATTACAAAGGTTACAAAGCAAAAGAAAAAAAATGGTCTATGTAACAAGAAATCGTCTAGGTAAATGACCATACAGTTTCTCAACTGGGGAAAATACTTTTTTTGACCAATGAATACTCTCCATACTCTTGTCACAGAAAAAATAAATAATAAATCGACAATTCATTTGTACTGTATATTTTTCCAACCTAAAAGAGAAAAGAAAAAAAATATTCTTCTAAAATGGAAACCTATTAGCTCTCTTTGGTCCTAAATGAGAAATTATGTACAACTGAAAGAGTGAGGGTGACGAGACTCAGCTGCATGTGAGATAGAAAAATATAGTGCATTTTCAATGAGATCATTACAGAGTACTTAAGTGAAAAACAAAGAAAAGAAACCACAATTATAAATAAAATATACAAGTTTTACAGCTAGAACATACAAATTGTCCTCTGGTTCGTGATTACTCTGACACAATCAACAGTGCTGAACTCTTTGGAATATTCCACTTCACTTTTTGTCTAGGTGGGCTCTCTAGTGTCCCTGCTGCACCGTGAACTCAATCAATCCACAGCACAAACCGTCTTGACTGAAAACCAGAAAAGTTCGAAACGGCACAAAGCAGAAAAGGAGAAAAAGTGACAGATTTGTCATTGACCCGTACGGTGGCCTCAATGTGGGATTGATTGAATCCAGGCGTTAATCTCAAATTGGCTCAAATTGCTGTCTCTACAAGGGTCCCGGATCCGAACGGAGAGGGTAAGAGCCTGCGAGGGGCCCCCGGGAGGCCGGAGTGTGAGATCAGAGCGCACGGGGAGGCTGATCCGAGTGACTGCAGCTACTGCCGAAGCTCGGGAGGTTTGTGCTGACCGAGAGCCTTTCCGTTTGCATTCAATTCAAAGGCCTGGCGTGGGCTCAATGCTGAGGTTAGCGAGATGGAAGGATAGTGGATCAGAGATGGGCCTCTAACCAGGCTACAATATGAGACGAACCAGCTGGCTTCACAATGGCGACGGCGTGGTAAACGATGGCTTTTTTGAAGTGCCAAACGTTTGGCTAAATCCTCCAACGATGCTGCGCTTCAACGGCTCCGCCTTCACTCTCTTTCTAATCAAGAAAAATGCCACATTTTGGCACGGCTGTTGTGGCTAAAATGACATTGGCTCCACAAAATAATGAAAAACGTGTGTTTAAAATGTGTCACATTAAGGTTTCATAGTAAAGAAAACAAAACTACTTCAGCTCAAAGCTGAATAAAACGGTAGAGTTTTGTGGCAGCCCAGCAAATAAAAGGTCTACAGTACTCCATTTAACACTAAAATGCGTAACATTTAATTGTCAACGAAACATTCAGTTGAGAGTGGAAGGCTGTTATGGCACTAAAACTTGAGCGTAAACCTCATCTTTGAGCTCAGCGCAACAAAAGGGTGGAAGAAACACACCGAAACAGATCCTTGTTTATAAATTCACCAACTCTCTTTGATCAAATTTCACAGCACTGCTGCTGATTTCCAAGCAGTACGTGAGTAAAAGTCTATACAGCACCTCGAATTATTGCTCATATTGGTCAGTCTCTCCCCTACTCAGCCGTGATCTCACAAAAAATCTAAGTACCTAAAAATAAGAGCAATAGTTGACTTGTTTTAAGGCAGTATTACTCCTTTACACCACAACATTGTATGATTTTAAAGTCAGTCGCCCGCTGGGAAACCAACTGATACTAAACCAAAATGATACTGTTGCTTAAACAATTAAATTAAAATAGCCTAACTTTTTTTTCCCATTTTTCTGTATCTTTATGGAAACATGTATTCATGGTAAATGATATCAATATTAAAAAAGACACATTCAACAACAGCACTGATAATTCCATTCATGTGGTAAATATAAACTTATAAAGAATATTGCCACCGTAATAGTTCTTACATTAAAAAAAACTCCACCTGAAGTGGTTAGCAATTCTCTTTGTACTAATTCACATCTGAATTGTCATGTAGGATCATAAAATATACCTAACCGTCTGCTCGGGCTGTTCTTAAACACAACCAACCACTCTCAGGATATTTCTGCTTGATATAAAAGACCGAGTCGGCCCAACTCTCTGCCAATGCTTCAGTCTGGAGAGAGCTTCATGTAAATAGTGCTGGCTGGAGAAGACAAACCTCCTCTGTCGACTTTCAGCCTCTGGTTCTGTCTTTTTCCCTCCAGATGAGACGTTTTACCCTGTTGTCAGTTCCGTAACACAATCCGAGAAAACAAGCTAACACAAATCGATCGAGTAGAAGAGTAACGTCCCACATTGTCTTAACGTGGATATTACAAACCAAAACAAATGAAATCGCTGCAAATTCACTCCTTATGAACAGGATTTGCTTATTTTTATACTCACCCTTGATTTTAAAAAAAGAAATCAGTGAAATCTATAGCAACTATGAGCAAATCAACCTTTTGTGACGATAAAGACAGTCCGTACAAAGTATAAAAATCCTCTCGAATGCTCCATCTCAATGACGCGACGAGTTCTTTAGAGCATCCAGAGGTTACTGTCCGTTTAGGACTCTCTCTCTCTTGCCTGTTTGCGTTTTCTCTCTGTCTCTCGGTTTCCAGCACCTTCGCCAAAATCCTTTGCCAATAACAAAGGAATGATTCTGTTCTGCCAGCTCTGGAAGGTTAATCTCACCACAAGTTTTTTCTTTGTTGTTGATTTGTTTTTTCATGTTTTTTTTTTTTTTCGCTGTCACGCGCTTTGCGGTGCTGTCCTGGAGAGTTCTGGTTCATCCGACCGGGAAGGGCTGCGGACGCCCATCACACTTGAACGCCCGTCCCGTGAAGATGCAGCATCTGGGCTCTCATAGTCTGTATACTGCTCATGATCTTCTTCTGATGGCCCACCAAGGAGATTCCCAAACTCATTACATCCCTAAAGCAGAAACACAAAGTTCATAAATCACAGCAATGGAGCATGAAGCGCCCGAGAGGTAGTTCATTACCGAAGCAAAAGGAAACTGAGAAAAGGCCATATTAACTATAACACGATGAGTCTAAGTATGAGTCAAAGAGATCTGATTAAAATGCAGCGCAATGTCAGGATCGTATTGTGAATGAGAGCTGAGGGCTGAAATTACTCCTAGAAAGATCATGCATTTCTACAGAGCGTGAAAGATTATAGCAAGGCACTCTTACTCAATAGTCATTCTAGCGACAGATTCGAGCGAGCTGTAGCCGGCAGCTGTGAAGTTGTCCACGTATCTCTCCATCTTGATGGCTTCCAACCACTCACTGACCAATCGGAAAGAAGTGAAATCTGGAGTGTTCTGGTCAAGGAGTGGGCTTATGGGTCTGAGGAAAAGAAGAGACAAATATGAGTGTTATGAAGGCACAGTACAATTATTTCTTAGTACTGGTATATGATACTGTCCTCAGGTGACCTTTTATGCCAAAAGTATCTACATATGTATCTATTTGTTTGTGTGTAAATATATATATAGAGAGAGAGAGAGATTAGATATTTTACTATACATGCTATTTCCTCTTATTTTGTACATTTAGATTACCATTGCCATTGTGTAACATCCGTAGCACGAAAATAATTCTGTTTGGCAAAAAAAAGAGGTCAAATGCCAGTCTTAGTGAGATATTCATGTGGGGACTCTGTCTGTCTGTCTGTCTGTCTGTCTATCTATACTGCCTAACTAATTTTAATTTCCTGGCCTACTGCTTGGCCAATGTATTATATTTTAGAATCATGCAGTACAGATCAAGCCAATAATGTAAATAGTTTTGATTACGTTTGTGTTTTCTTTTTTAATTTATGAATTTTTAGAATAGTTGATACTGCTTTCAAACAATAATAAAAAACATGGTCTGCATCCTTCGTTTTTATTTGTTTACTGTTTGTAATTAGTTTCTTTGTCTGAATCAATTACATGAACAACTTGAAGCTGAAAAACTGGAATGTTTACTTAATTGAGAAATATTTGAAGGCTGCTTGCCATTGTTATAGTTTAATTTGTTAATTTAATAAGCATTTTAAATAAGTAGGAGGTGTTCAATAGCATAATATTCTTGCAGCGGTATTGGAACAGCGAATAATGAAATCTCACTAATATTGGTATCGTGCCAACCCTAACTCACATGGATTACAGACAAGGACACATGCTTTATTGTATTCACATTGTAGTGATTTAGCGAACTGTTACTTTGCATTACTTGTAAAAAGATAGTTAGGTTGACCAAGGGCTTCTTCCCAAAGTTTTAAAGGTCATATCTTCAATGTGAGACACGGATCCAGTTGTGATTGTAAACACACTTCCTCTGTCTAATACCACACTGGGGACTGGAGTTCCCACAAGGCTTTAAAGTCTCAAACACTCATTATGACAATTGATTTAAAGTCCTTGTTATCGAACATGAAGGCATGGAGGCTGTTTCGCTTTATTGATTCCCCAGGATTTATCTTTCATCAGTAAACCCTAGCGGATAAATCAAATGCTGGACAGATGGAATTGTTCGCAAATTTACTCGCAAACCTATAAAAGGGCTCAAAGGCATTGCAGGGAGGTGCAGGAGTATAAAACATAACAAGCAACTTCCATGCGTCGTAAAATCAAAGCTGGTCCGTGAACGGCATCATTTTCCTTGAGCAGAGATGGATAAAGGTGGGCAGTAAAAAAAACTGAATGGGCATCCTCACCGCGTACACGTTCCCATTGGCGTTTTTAAGGTGTTAGGATTGCGGATCATTTTGTCCAGGATGCCGACGATCTGGTCAAACTTGGGCCGGTCTGCTCGGTCTTTCTGCCAGCAGTCCAACATGAGCTGATGGAGGCCAGGAGGGCAGTCCATGGGGGCGGGAAGACGATATCCCTCCTCTATAGCCTTTATGACCTGCAAGAGATGGAAAATTAGAAAAGGTGTGAAAGGAATCCAACAGATTTAGAGACAGAGATAGAAAAAGACAAGGAAAAACCGAGTAGCTTAGCCATTAGCATCCAAAACAAAATGTACACAAAGCCTGCCTGCACCTCCAGCTCTCCATTTGCTCATCCTTTAATCAGGACTCTGTAAACAGCAGCTTTGCTGGATAAATCTGTTGTGGTTTACCTCCAGCATTACAAACTACAACACAGGGAAAAGTAGGCTAACCAGATGTGATTATTCTTGCATTGGTTATTGGAGGGTGCGTGAGCGCAAGGAAAGGGCACAGCTAAAACTGGATGTGAATGAAGCAAGCGCACTAAAAGCCGTCTGTTCAACAGCTGTTTGTGACTGTCATACTATCATGAGTCTATCTAATTAACTAGCTAACAGGGTTACGGTTTAAACCAAAGATGAACGCATTGGCACTTGGGTGTCTGAGCAGTTGACTGGCTCCACATGTCGGGGTTTGTAAAGGGAATGAAGGGAACATAAAACAATAAAACCACCTGTTCTTTTACCCACTCAGCATGCTGCGCCTAAGAGTTATGCGTTTATACTAAATATACAGTACAGTTCAAAAGTTTAGTGTCGGCAGGAATTAAATTTTTTATTTTTTTTTGAAAGAAATTAATACTGTTTTTAAGGTAAGGATGCATTAAGTGACAATAAATGCTGTTCTTTTGAACTGTATAATCCTGAAAAAAAATGTATCATGGTTTCCACAAAATATTAAGCAGAACAATTGTTTTCAATACTGATCATAAAAATGTAAAAAAAAAATAAAATGTTTCTTGAGCACCAAATCAGCATATTAGAATTTCTGAAGGATCCGTGACACTGAAAACTGGAGTAATAGCTGCTGAAAATCCAGCTTTGCCATCACAGGAATAAATTACATTTTAAAATAGAAAAATTAAAATTGTAATATTTCACTGTATTTTTAATCAAATAAATGCAGCAATGATGAGCAAAAGAGACTTTCAAAAATGTGGACTCACAACTAGCAGCTAAACTGATAGAATTACTCGAATCTGAGTTGACTAAACTAAACAGAGAAAAGGCTTGTCCAGATCTATGATTTTTCCCCTCGTCTACTCCCGAGGAATAGTAGAAGCAGACTGTTTATTTTCCCCAAATTCTCATCTGCTATTCTTGTCGTGTCTCTCCAAACAAGGCTTGAGCTACGGAAAGAAAAGTGTCAAAACAGAAAGAGTTTAAGAAATGTAAATATTTCCTTCTTTTTTAGCAGCCCTCAAGGAGTTGTTTGCCTCCCCCTCAAAAGGGTATAAAAACATCTGACGTTGAGGCCTGACAAGTATCAAGACTCCACCGAGGCAAATGTTTAAATGCAACAAAATAATAACATTATTAAAGATTGATAGTAGCTAGTCGCTACCATGGAAAGCTAACGTTCACTAGCAAGCAGAGAATTACAAGTCATCATTAGTCTCACTGATAAGGGCTGTTTACCTTCTCTGAGGATGTTCAAGCTTGTGTAATTTTGACAAAGAATCTGCGTACACAAGACAAGTGCCTACATACAGCGGCAGATTAGCAACACTTCCCCTCATACATATCGTTAGCGGTGACCGTATCTGAATTTCAATCCGCTTCAACTTGAAAACCCTGCACGCATGTGATCAGAATGATGAACGGCACTTTGCTGTCCCAATTTCTTTGAGACCAAAGCTCGGCCTGCAGATCGTTCAGAAGGTTTTGCATGGCTAAGCAGATATCTTTGAATTGATTGAACTGTGCTAATGATGAATTTGGCTCGCATTATCATTTCTCATTATAAAGGTTGAAAGTGTAGCAGAATACAAAAAAGGAATTCTACAAGCAAAATTCAAGCATTCTACAAGCATTTGTTTCCGCAGATCCATTAAACCTTTTTATCCTCAAAATGTATCATTAAAACAAGGTCACTCCTGACACCTGTGTTGATATCTAGCTAGAAAATTCAAAGTGTCAGACGTGCTTAACTGTCCTAATTCTTGAATACCTACAGATTATGTTCACAGAGTAAAAATAGGCCTTTTGGAGCAAGCTGTGGTTTTACAAGACTATGAAGTAAACTGAACGAACAAGAGACTTGTCTTTTCTTCTAAAAGTGCCTTGATGAAGTTGAAAGGATGTGGAAAGAATTTTAGTTTCCGACTTTTTCTGTTAAACCATTTGAAAGTGATCAAAAATGTATAATGGCTGCATTAAAAAAACATGAATTAATGTAGAAGGAATTTAAAACAATGATCACACTGCCATTTAAAAGTTTGAGATCAGTAAGATATTTAATGTTTTTTTAAAGACGTTTCTTATGCTCATCAAGGCTGTATCTAGAAAAAAAAACTGTAGTTTTGTGAAATATTATTGCAATTTAAAATAACAGTTTTCTTTTTCAATATACTTTAAAATATAATTTATTCCTGTGAAGCAAAGCTGATGTTTTTTAGCATCATTACTCATTACTTTACTGTCACATGATCCTTCAGAAATCATTCTAATATGCTGATTTATAATCAATGTTGGAAACAGTTGTGCTGCTTAATATTTTTTTGGGACCTGTGATACTTTTTTTTCAGGATTCTTTGATAAATCAAAAGTTAAAAAGAACTGTTTATTCAAAATGGAAATTTTGTGTTACAATATACACTACTATTCAAAGGTTTGGGGTCAGTAAATTGTTTTATTTATTTATTTATTTTAAAAAAATTAATACTTTTATTCAGCAAGGATGTGTTAAATGGATAAAAATGATAATGAAGACTTGTTATTGTTAAAAAATATTTCTGAATTATTATTTTGAATAAATGCTGTTCTTTTTAACTTTTTATTCATAAAAAGGATTCATTTCATTTCTGAAGGATCATGTGACACCGAAGACCGGAGTAATGGCTGATGAAAATTCAGTACTGTGTCACAGAAATAAATTATATTTTAAAGTATATTAAAATAGGAAACCAATATTAGAAATTTCAATAATATTTCACAATATCTGTTTTATTTTCTGTATTTTTGATCTAAATAAATAAATAAATAAATTTCTATAGATTTTTATATTAATTTTATATTATATTATATTATATTATATTATATTATATTATATTATTATATTATATTATATTATATTAAGAAACAATTTGATTTGAATGTACATGCATCTGTGCAAAAACAGAAACTTACATCTTGATTGGACATGTCCCAGTAAGGTCTTTCTCCGTAGGACATGACCTCCCACATGACAATCCCGTAGCTCCATACATCACTAGCTGATGTGAATTTACGATACTGGATGGCTTCCATTGCTGTCCACCGAACTGGGATCTTTCCACCCTGTTTAGTAAAGTGAGTCAAATTCACAATCAGTACACTCTGCATCAACCAGAGAAGAGTTAGAACGCACTGTACTGATGTTCAGTAACATTCTAGCATCACAATGCAGCACAGACAGTATCTATATTTCTACTCGTATCTGATGCATGGATTGATTTGTTTATTCTGAGAGCGCCGTGGGCTTCCAAGGCAGGTAGGATGAGACAGCGGCTTAATTGACTCACCGTCGTTGTGTAGACAGCTTCGGGATCGTCGTCAATCACTCTGGACAGGCCGAAGTCAGACACTTTACATACGAGATTGCTGTTGACAAGGATGTTTCGCGCCGCCAGATCGCGATGGACGTAGCCCATGTCTGAGAGGTATCTCATGCCGGCCGCGATGCCACGCAGCATTCCCACCAGTTGAATCACAGTGAACTGCCCATCATGTTTCTGTGCAAGCACAAACAGCGAAACATTGTCTATCCATCACCAGACACACGCTCCATCCACCACGTGGGGGGGCTGACAGTAACACGGCCCGACAATGAGCAATGAAATGGTAAATCGCAGTGGGTGTAATGAACAGAACAGAAAAGATATTGTATTCACTGACCAGATTGTCTGGGGTGGTTTATACGTACCCTGAGGAATGCATCTAATGAGCCATTTTCCATGTATTCAATTACTATCATGACTGGTTTTCCTGAAAGAGCAAAGAACAGACTCCATTAAAGTGAAGTGCGGCCAACACACACTGTACGAAAGCAGTAATGAGAAACAATTCGCAGACAATTCTACAACACTGGATTCACTTTAGTCTGTCGACCAGGCTTTTCATAAACCCTTTTGGAGTGTACGCTCTCCAAAAATAATAATAAACGACCCTCAGCCACAAATAATATTATCCAAATTACAAGATCAAATCATAACAATATGACTTCACAACTGAGTTTACGGTAAGTCATAACTCTCCCGAGTTTAGAAGATTAATAGTACACTTTAAAAGTTCAATTTCAGTCGGACTCAAACGATGATTTTTCTTGTTTAAATGTCATGTAAACACTTTAGTCTGACTGAAATCGCACCAGTCTGGTTTTCGCAAAGTCAGATTTAGATAATGTCATTCATCGGACTACAATTGGCCTTGTCATTTTTGATGTGTGTTTATATATTCCATTTTGCATTTCTTGACCAACCCTTGTGAAAAAGGAAAACACTTTAGCATATATTGCTGACACTTATTCACTTTAAATGTAATTAAATGAAAAAAAAAAAAAAAAAACCTTTAAATTCATATTAAATGCAGTTGGTTAAACATTACAGTACTTTCTGACCCATTAAAGGGGGTTGCATTTTTAAAGTAGGATTTAAACACATCATTAAATGTAATTTCATAATTATTTCTATTGTTTTTGAAATATGGTTAAAATGTACTGACAAGCATTTATAGTAGACTAAAATATACTTAATGTAACTAATGTAACTGCTATTAAAGCTTCTGTGTTGTGTATTTAAATATATTTAATTAATAATTAAGCTGCAGTTTAGTAATTTAAAATATATTTACTTTAAATATAATATCAAATAACATTATTTGATATTGATAACATTAGGGTTGAACCACAGATGTCACATGAACTATTTTAATGATGTCCTTACTACCTTTCTGGGCCTTAAACGTGGTAGTTGCATTGCTGTCTATGGAGGGTTAAAAAATGTCTGAGGTTACGTATGTAACCATGGTTCCCCGAAGGGAATGAGACGCTGCGTTGAATGCTTTGGGAAAGCCCCCAGCAAGACACCGTACTGAAGCATGTGTGCAATCAGTCCAATAGCGAAGCGAGACGTCACGATCGGGGTGAAGTGAGCAACCAGGAAGCATATAGGTGCATCCGGCAAGCGCATATGTTAGCTTCTGCGGAAGTGAGTGCCTGCAGGGATGCAGGGAGTATGGCAAGGAGACGCAGCATCTCGTTCCCTTCGGGGAACCATGGTTACATACATAACCTCAGACGTTCCCCTTCAGGAACTCGAGCTGCGTCGAACGCTTTGGGAACGAGAATACCCACTGCGCCATACGAGCAAGTCCCTGTCTGGTATGTATCTAGCGAGCACATCAAGACGAGAGGACTTGGGACCCTGAGGTAGATGTCAGGTCCAGACTGTAAAACCGGATGAATGTGTGAGGAGAGGACCAGCCCGCCGCAGCACAAACATCCTGAAGGGCCACATCCACTGATAAGGCCTTGATGGCCGCAATACTCCGGGTCGAGTGCGCTCTGATCCCGATTGGTGACGAGAGGCCAGAGGACTCGAAGGCCAGTGTGATGGTCTCGACCACCCACCGACTCATGGTTTGCTTGGTCGCTGGAACCCCTTTCTTAGGTGGACCAAAGCAAACAAATAACTGATCTGCTTTATGCCACTGGGCAGCTCTGTGAACGTAAGTGTCTTTCCTGGCAGATTGAGTCTTTCCTGGCCTGCTTCTTGGAAGGGAGGAGGACAGAAGGCCTGCAATACGATGGGACCTGGCGAAGAAGTGGGCACTTTAGGGACATACCCGGGTCTCGGGTAGAGGAATGCCCTAGCCATGCCCGGAGCAAACTCCAGGCCCGACACAGCAAGTGCCTGGAGGTCCCCTATCCTCTTCAGCAAGGATATAGCGAGCAGGAAGATAGTCTTAAGCGTGATGAGCTTGTCTGAGACATCTTCGATGAGTTCAAATGGAACCTTGCACAGACCCTCCAGAACCACTGCAAGGACCCATGAGGGCACCTTGGTGTGCTGTACCGGCCTTAGCCTCCGGGTGCCACGGAGGAAACGTGTAACCAACAGGTGTCTTCCCACTGACTGACCACCCTGAAGGGCGTGGTAAGCAGTTATGGCCGCCACGTAAACCTTCAGAGTGGAGGGGGATTACCCTGCGGAGAATCGCTCCTGCAGAAACTCCAGAACTGAACCAACTGGACAGTTGACTGGGACTAGCAGTCACTGTACTCACCAAGAAGTGAAAAGTTTCCACTTCAAGGCGTACAGTTTCCTCGTGGTGGGAGCTCTGGACTGGAGTATGGTCTCAACAACCTCGGTTGAGAGACCGGATGCTATGAGCTGTGCTTCCTCAGTGGCCACGCCCACAACTTCCATAACTCCGGGCGGGGTGAAAGATGGTGCCTCCAGCCTGAGAGAGGAGGTCCCTCCTGATCGGAATCTCCAGCGGAGAGCCGTCGAGGAGGGCCACAAGGTCCGAGAACCACACTCGGGCCAGCCAGAACGGTGATACTAGCAATAGACGGACCCCGTCCCGGCGTACTCTCCCCAGAACTGCCAGGAGCAGAGCAATCGGGGGAAATGCGTACAGACGAAGCCTCGGCCACATCTGCACCATGACATCCAGCCCAAGCGGAGCTGGATGCGTGAGGGAGAACCAGAGCGGACAGTGTGTCGTTTCCTGCGATGCAAATAGATCCACTTCCGCCTGGCCGAACTCTTCCCAAAGGAGCTCCACCACCTCGGGGTGGAGTCTCCATTCCCCGGGCCTCAGCCCCTGTCTCGACAGGATGTCTGCTCCCTGATTGAGGTGCTCAGGGATGTATATTGCTCTGAGAGAGAGGAGCTTTCCCTGAGCCCACAGGAGGACCTGATGCGCCAGCCTGTAAAGGGGGCGCGAGCGCAGACCCCCCTGCTGATTTATGTAGGAGACCACCGATGTGTTGTCTGTGCGGACAAGCACATGGTGCCCCCTTAGGTCTGAAAGGAAGTGTTTTAGAGCTCGAAACACGGCCAACATCTCCAGGCAGTTGATGTGCCACGTAAGATGATGGCCTTCCCACAGACCTCGGGCAGAGCGGCCACTCATGACCGCCCCCCAACCCGTGAGGGAGGCGTCCGTCGTTAGTGTTACGCGATGACAAAGAGCCCCCAACGAGGGGCCTTGAGACAGGAACCAAGGTTACTTCCACATGTCTAAGGCATATAAGCATCGCTGCTTGACCTTGATTGTGCGAAGCGGGTTCCCCCTCGGAGAAAACCCCTTGGTCCTGAGCCACCACTGCAAGGGTCTCATGTACAGCAGCTCTCTCATATGGGTGAGGACGACATCTCGATGCCGAGCCACCATCTGCTCTGACTGAGCTAAAATCAACCAATCGTCGATGTAATTCAGTATGCGAATGCCCTGGAGTCGCAACGGAGCCAAGGCAGCATCCACACACTTCGTGAAAGTGCGGGGTGAGAGTGATAGGCCGAACGGAAGAACCCGATATTGTTATGCTTCGCCCCCGAAAGCAAACCTCAGGAACTTCCTGTGTTGAGGAAGGATGGATACATGGAAGTATGCGTCCTTGAGATCTATCGTGACAAACCAGTCCTCAGACTTGATCTGAGACACGATCTGTTTGATAGTAAGCATCTTGAACTGAAATCGTTTGATAGTGCGGTTCAATAGACGCAGGGCTGTTACTTCTTCAGAACGATGAAGTAACAGCCCTGATTCTCTCTCGAGAGGAGGAACACGTTCTATGGCCTCCTTCCTCAAGAGAGTCTCTACTTCTTGTTCCAATACCAGAGCCTGCTTGGGGCCCACTAATGTAGGAATGACCCCGTTGAAGTGAGGTGGACGAGAACCGAACTGAATTCTGTAACCTCTCTCTACAGTGTGCAGGATCCATTGTGAGACATTTGGCAGAAGTTTCCACGCTGTCAGAAAGTCTACTAAGGGAAACAGTCTCGAGAGACTGGCCTCTGGTGTTACTAGAGGAGTCACTTCGATGCCCTTAAACGATTGATCAGCAGGAAACAACCGACCTGACTGGTCTAGCGCCCTCATCTGAGGGGACGAGCTTTCCCATGCCGTACCGTAGCCGGGCGGCAGCTGAGAAATTCGCTCGTTGGAGCTCACTGAGCCCTGAAGCACCGGGCGTGGCAGGGGTATCAGTGCAGCCCCCTGAGAGCACTGAGGAGGATCGGGCACCGTATACTGAGGTGTGTACCTCTCCTCCCCAGGATGGGCTACCCTCAGAGTCCTGACGGTGGTGTTGTCAGGACCGCTTGGCTGAGGACCTCTTAGACAGAATAACGGTCCGCAGATCCGTTTTCTGCTTTGAAGACCCTGGCCGAGAGCGTTGCCCCGCCCCCTGGTCTTTCTGCAGGGGGGTTCGGGTTGCGACGCTCTGTTTCTGGGTCTGGCGGTATGAGGAGCTGGACGGCTGGGACTGCTCCCGCTCAGCAGTCCCAAAGACCTGGGAACGGCGAGGGAGGAAGCGCTGGAATGCCGCCGCCTGCTTCTTCGCCTCCTGAAACCTCTCGATGACAGTGTCTACTGCGCCACCGAAGAGGCCAGAGGGTGATAGTGGTGCATCCAGCAGGAAGAATCGGTCTTTATCCTGTAACTCAGACAGATTCAACCACAGGTGTCGCTCCGTGGCCACAAGAGCTTCCATGGAACGGTCGATGGCTCTGGCCGTTACCTTGGTGGCCCGAAGCGACAGATCTGTGGCCCGACGCAGTTCTGCGACCACGTCGGATTCCTCTTCCCCCCTATCATCCCGGTCTTTTAGCAGGTCGGCCTGGTATGCCTGCAACACCGCCATAGTGTGGAGACACGCACCGGCCTGACCTGTCGCCATATAAGCTTTACCAACTAGGTTAGATGTCAGCTTTACTGGCCTGGTGGGAAGCTTCGGGGCCTTCAGGGACGATGCTGAGGACGGGGAGAGATAGCTCGTGAGCGTCTGCTCTACTGCTGGCATCGTCCCATTTCCCTTCTCATTCAACCCCGTGATGTTAGCGTAATTAGACACAGTGGGGCTGAAGAGTCGGGACGAATATGGCTTCTCCCACAATCTAGTAATCTCAGTATGGAGATGGGGGAAAATGGAAGGCCCCGTCGTGAAGGCTCTGATCTGGCTTTCAGGAAGTGCTCGTCCAACTTGCACTTAGGATGAGTGTCCTGTTTCTCGGCTGGCCATTCAATGTTCAGCTTGGCTACAGCGCGAGTCACAACCTCCACGAGCTCCTCATACGCGAGGGACTGTGGTGGCGAGTCGGAGGTAGATAGATGAAGCGCCTGGCCCTCTCTCTGGGGGGAAGAAACTGCGGGGCGGGCTTCCGATCCCTTAGAGGGGGCCGTGGATCTAGCGGGTGAAAACCGAGATAAGGACGAGCCCGTCTCAGATCTCTCCACTAAATCCACTTGCGATTCCCACGATAACAACCGCCGCTGCGCCTCAGCAGCAGCGGGGCTGGACCCAGCAGGATCGCGAACCTGGCCGCTTTCATCGAAGACAGCCAGGCGGGAGCGGAGCACACGGAGCAGGAGAAGCTCACAATCATGAGAGGCAGCCCCCTCGAGAGCTGCCCGTGCATGCTCCTCTCCCAAACAGATGACGAACAAATCGTGTGTATCCCCACCTGAGAGATAGCGTGGGCAGGGAGGAACACACGATCTGAAATGCCGTCCACTTGCCACATCATTTTGTTTCTTTGATTTACACTTAGGCATTTTCTCACTTGCTAACAGAGTTTCACTGACTGACTGAGTGCTTTGCATACATTCACACACACACCACAGACGCGCTCGCTGAAGAGCTTGTCGGATCCACCTTTATGCTTCCTGGTTGCTCATGTCACCCCGCTTGTGACGTCTCGCTTCGCTATTGGACTGATTTCACACATGCTTCAGTACGGTGTCTCGCCGGGGGCGTTCCCAAAGCGTTCGACGCAGCTCGAGTTCCTGAAGGGGAACTCTTGGATTTCATCAAAAATATCTTAACTTGTGTTCCGAAGATGAACGAAGGTCTTACGGGTTTGGAACGACATGAGGGTAATTAATGACAGAATTTTCATTTTCAGGGTTGATTATCCCTTTAAAGTACATTTTAATCATTGTTTTATTTTTTTATTTTATTTTTTGTGCTTTACTTTCAATTTGATATTATTACAAAATGTACTTTTTAAAAGTGTGCTTAAAGATGTCAAGAAACATTAAAGTGAACTTAAATACACTTAAGTGGCTTTTTATTTCATTAATATTATAATATCTGCAAGTACAGTTTTTTAAAAATATCCTTTTAAAATTTAAAGTACACTAAAAGTGCACATTCAGTACAATTAAGCATACTTTTTTTAAGAAAAGGAAGTCTTGTTGGCTAAGCTAGTTTTAGCATTCAAAGCATGAACTTTATGAATTGCTCACCTCTGGTGACGACACCCTCCAGATGGACCACATTCGGATGATCAAACTGGCCCATTATGCTGGCCTCGCACAGGAAGTCCCGCCTTTGTTTTTCAGTGTAGCCTACTTTCAGTGTTTTTATGGCCACCGACACGTCCCTCTTTCCCGGCAGCTTCAGTCGTCCGCTGCACACCTCGCCAAACTCTCCTGTGAAGCACACAACCACCCGCAAGCTGAGTTCCAGAGATCCAGGCCACGTTTGACACTGTTACCTGTTCCTGTGCTGCTTAATGCATATCAGTCACACGAGCAGCAGGATTCAGCATTATATGATGCTATGCATCAGTACACAGGGGAGTGCAACCAAGAGAGCAGATAATTGGATATGCTATATAGGGGACACGCTAACACACTTATACGCTTTGTAACTAAAAGCAATGCGGCAGCAATTCATCAATGGCGATGCATTTATGTGCATCCTGGCCTTAAGAGAAGACATATTAATTATAAACCAATCCTACAGCAGTGCTATCAATAACAAGGGGCTAGAGAGATGCTCTGGCCGCTATCAAGAGTGTAAATATTTGGTTGTCATTGTGATAAATGAGAGAGGTATGTGACTAAAGCGAGGCAGTGGAGAAGACAAGGGAAGAGCTCACCTGCGCCGATAACCCTCTCAATCTTAATGCAAGAGGCATCCAGCTCCTTTGCGAACTGATGGACAGCCCTGTTTGGGTCCTCGTAGGTTTCGGGGTCAATGTAGGTTTTGGTGCCTGGAAATTTAACTGTAGAAGGGTAAGAGAATTACTGTTACGATTAAATATGAATGCCCCACATACACAGAGCCCTTGATGGACGGATGCGATTACTGGAGGGTAGAGACGTGGGGCTGTGGGCTAAACAGCACACTGTGATGGAAGATAGCATGTCAAAAGGTCTCTTTCATCAAATAATAAAACCTATGCTTTTATTTTTCCCATATATTTCATGAAAGCGCTATTACATTTTCTTGTTAACCTTCTCACAATGGAGCTGAAAGGGTATTAGCCGTACACCATAGCAGCAGCATTTGTAGCTGTCACTCATTGGATAATGGGTTTCAGAAGACTGAACTATTAGTTTGAATGCCGAGAAAGAACATTTCACTGCATATGACTATGAAATTAGCACAGTTATTACAAACACAATTAGACTATTCTTCTTCGACATCATCTTCTTCTTCTTCTTCTTCTTAACAGTAATACTATGTTATCAAGATTGTATAATATTAATTATTTTTTAATGTTTTTCATGGTATTAATTATTCACAGTAAAAATTTATGTTGTTGTTGTTAATAATAATAATAATAATAATAATAATAATAATAATAATAATAAATATTTACATGTAATTTTTAACATTATGAACATTCAATAATTACATTATTATTATTATTATTATTATTATTATTATTATTATTAACAACATCACCATTATTAAAGGTTATCATGTTAATATAAATTATTTTAATAATGCCATTGATGGAAAATATTATTATTAATAAAATATTTAAATATATAATATAAATATATATAAATAATATAAATATATATAAATATATATAATATAATATAAATATATAAAATATAATATTTAAACAACAATAATATTCAAAAACTATAGTATTAATATTAACATTATTAATTATTATTAACATATTATTAATAATTGTTATTATGAATTATTCTAATAGCATTGATTAATTCACCATTCATTGTACAAAAAAATTATTAATAAAAATATTTAAATATATAAAATATAATATTTAAAAACAACATTCAACAATTATAGTATTAGTATTAACATTATTCATTGTTATTAACATATTAATAATTGTTATTGTTAATTATTCTAATAAGAGCATTGATTAATTCATTATTCATTGTACAAAATATTACTATTGTTAATAAAAAAACATTTATATATATAAAATATATTTAAAAACAACATTCAACAATTATAGTATTATTGTAGTAACATATTGTTAATAATTGTTATTATGAATTATTGATTAAATAATTATCCATAGTAATAACTAATTTACTAATTGTATTATTAATTGTTAATAAATAGCAATATTTTAATTTTATTGTTAATAATTATTTTAATAAAATGATTAATACAACACTAATTATATTATTATATGATAAACCCCAGTTAGCAATATTTTACTTTACTTTTATCCATATGCAACAATTTAAGCCCAATTAATGTGTTCACCCAGTCTTACTATCTAATCAAATCCTATAATTACATTGCTACCTGTCAGCTTCAACATTAAGCTCCATTTAATGAGATGCAAAAACTAATAGGCTACATCACGCTGGGATGAAAACGACTAAAATGGACTGTTGCTAACGAGTAATTAAATTACTAATTTGCAACAAAAGCAATGCTGAGGAACAGGGAGAGAGCTTTTTCCTAATATCCCCCAGCTCCTTCACGGCCGTGTTGGCCTACGCGATGACATAAGTAAACGGGTGGCATTGTGCTCCAGTCATATGCAACGACAGCTGATATTTCCCTTCTTCTCGCCTGCTATAATTGCTTCGTCCATCTAGGCTGTCAGTGAATCTGATAGAACGTGTTTATCACTGTTGCCCACACAACACGAGCAACAAATCGGGCGTACGAGTACGGAGCGCGCCTTATCTTCCTTTTGTCAAACCAGCCAGCATCTCGTGCCTTTGCAAAGCCGAGCAGGTTCTCTTTATAAGCAGATGTTGTCTGGTGCTGTTTTTGGCAGGGCTGCGCGGCGGCGAGAATATGGCAAGCTGTAAGCCTTAGCATGTGGGCAAGAACACTAGTGAGGTTGAGCTGCCCCTGTACAAGCAAGCTGTGCCACCTTGAACCTTTGTTTCCAAATCAGCAGTTTGCCTACAGAACTGATCATTAGCAGAGCAAGTCTAGGGAGGCCGTCGCCAGCGCTATCTCCAGGGGCTTCATTAGGGACTGCTGAGAGAAAACATCTTACTGGCCGAGAGGCCTGGGTGCAGGGGTTCAGAATCCAGAAAAGTCAACCACCTAGAGGAACATCTGACAGCTCTGAAAGCTCTCTTTAGATGAAGATCTAGTGTTGAGGGCATGTTTCTGTAGGGTTATGGCCTAGCTTTACACCATAGGCGGTGCTAGACATGTATTCTGTGATTATGTAACAGTTCAGTGCTTCGACTGTAGGTCCATACAGTTATTGGTGGACATAGACAGAATTTGCAGACTTTATTAAAATTTTAAACACATTTTTTTGGCATTTTTATGCCTTTTTTTTGTTTTTTTAGGATAGGACAGTATATATTGACAGGAAACGAGGTGGGAGAGAGAGGGGGACAGGATTGGAAAAGGGCCGCGGACCGCAAACCGCAAAAGTGCAACGGAACGCAAACACTGGCTTTAAGAAAAAAACGTGTAATGGATTTGCTTTCTCATCTCTTCAATAGCAATCCATTATTTATTTTTTAACAAAGTAGTATAGATCAGACTTATTTTACCACTTATTATACTACTTATACTACTTCGAAATTCGCAACTGGAAAGATGGGCTTTAATAAAACTTGGCTGTCAATGCTGGAGAAACATGAAAACATTTGTGAAATCGAAACTACGTGACTAGAGAAAGCAGAGAAAAAGGGCTGTGGTGTTTGGCGTTTATCCAACGGTCTGTGGGTGGAGGTATAAAAATGCAAAAGTTTGATCTGTAGTAGTTTTAAGAAAACCCCTGAAGCAGTCAAAAGTCAGCAAAAAATTCTTGGCAAAAGTCTGCTGGATAGTGCAAAACCTTATATAAAAAAAATATATTATTATATAAATATATATATATATTATAATTATATTTATATTTATTTAGCTGAAATATTTATTCAAAGTTGCAACAAACTTGGCAACTAACTTAAATAAGGTGAAGCATTAAAATTAAACTAAAACTAAAAATATGTTTTAAAAAGCACTACAATTTACTTAAAATTAAAATGAAAACTGAAAATATAAAAATACAAGCCAATTCAAAATATTAATAAAAACTATAATAGTTTATAAATACTATTAAAACAACACTGGTATAATTAATAATCAGTGTTGGGGAAGCTACTCTGAAACTGACCAGCTACAAGCTTCTTGTAAATTAAAGTAGTTAAGCTACATTCAAGCTATCCTTCTGAAAAAGTAGCTAGCTACACTACAAGTTAATATCAAAAAGTAGCTAGCTACATTGAAACTACTTTCAATTATTATTATTATTATTATTATTATTATTATTATTTTCTCCATTTAACATTACAAATAACTCAATAATTGTTCATTAAGAATTATAATGAAGTTATAAGTACAATACAATGAAGTTATAAGCAAGATATTTGGGGTTTAAAACAACATATTGTAATGTAATCATGATTTCAAAAAGTAGGGTGAATTCAGGTTGATTGGGACACTTTTTCCAAGTCATTTATCAATTACAAAAAGTGTCCCAATGTAGTTACGGTAGTAGCGTCGCTACTTGTAGCTAGCTACTCCCCAACACTGTTAATAATTACAGACCATAACATGAAAATAATTATCGACCAGAATTTCGATGACGGTACATCCCTACTCTTATTAAAAATGAACTCTGTATATGAGGATTTAAAGGAAGGGTTCTAGATATTTCATCAAAACTGGAGCTTATGAGAGGGTCCAGCTGTAATGGTTGACCAGAACATGATCAACGATGAACAGCATGGCTCAGTCCTGCTCCTCCCCTCCTGTAGAGTTTAGTTCCAGTCCTGCTTTAACACACCTGCCTGTAATTTTCAAGCGTGAGCCCGAAGACCTTGATTAGCTGGTTCAGGTGTTTGATTAGAGTTGGAACTAAATTCTGCAGGTCGGTTCTCCAGAAGCGCGGCTGAGCACCACTGATGAGCGTGTGTATAATGAGCTGATGAAAGCTGGCACTCACATTGAAAGTAGAGCTCCTCGTCCCCTTCCTGATCGGCCTTACTGTAGCCGCAGTGTCTACACAGGGAACAAAAAGAAACTAATTAAAGGCCTGCAGTGACCAGACGTATGATTTAAAACATAACAGGGCTATTGAGGCCAATACATCTCGGCTCAACCTGAAGAAATGGTTGAAATCGGAAATGTTAATCAGAATGTTTTTCTTGACACGGAATAGAAATGCCATGAATTCCTCTTCCGTTCTGTTCCAAGCTACAAGCTTTGAGAGAAATTAATCAATTAGATGAATTTTTTTTGTGTTTGTGCTGGCAAATTGTCTTTCAGAACGAATGGGTTTAGGAAAAATAAACATCAATAATAACTAAATGATCTGCACTCTGGAATTTCTGGAAATGATCTTGCCAGTCAACGATTGGAATTAACTATAATGAATATAACTGATATGGAATACTAAAGCATTCAGAGCATTCAGTGCTAATGGGCATGCAGGAGAGCAATACGTGTTTGTGAAGGATTCATAGTAATATGACAAACATCATGAGTGAAGTTTTCAGATGGAAAAACACTGGCGTTCTTGGTTCAACCATGACAAACAGGTAAAAAAAAAGGTGAGATTGAGAAGGGAGGATTTGCAGTTGTGAATCTCATTCTGGGTGTATGCTAACAGCATGAGCTTGTGAAGGAGAAAATGCATCAGAGGTCACATTCCCACAGTGTACGACATGATGGTGGGTGGGTGTGATCACACGCAAGTGGGCGAGGGTGTGAACTCCACAGCTATGGTTGCCTTTGAGGGACAGAAAAGCAAACTGAGAGAGCGTACGAGACTCACAGTAGCGGAGAGTCAATGGGGGCCGCAAGAGCGTACCTTCTCCCTATGATGAAACCGAACACCATGAAGACCAGGATAATGGTACCGGCTACTGCCACTACCGCAATGATGATGACTGGATTCTGCTCACTCGATATGACTGTAGCTGCAATTAAAACACAAATAAAGAATACAAGGATGTCAATTGCAGTCCTGTAAGTTTGGAATACACAATATATTGGTACCATGTTGTTAACAGCCAATATTCAAGATTTTTGGTTACACTTTATTTTAAGGTGTCCTTGTTACAATGTAATTATACATTTAAGTACTGAGGAATATTAATTAACTACATGTACTTACTATATGGTTAGGGTTAGGATTAGGTTTCGGCTTAGGGTTACTTGCATGTAATTATGCATAATTTAATGTTATTATAATAGTAAGAACATGTAACGTGTAACAAAGACACCTTAAAATAAAGTGTTACCAGATTTGTTTTAAAATGTATCATTTTGTATTAATATTTAATGCTTTTTTCCCCTGTTTTTAGATTTAGGTTACATTTTCTGTCATCTAACACTCAAAGTTAATTTTTAAAAACACTATAAATTTAATATTTAGCAACTCTTAAAATGAATATTCATTTTCATACAATTAGGTTGTGATGCATTAATTCACTTGTGAAAGATTAAAAAATGTTTTACAAAGATAGGTAAATAGAAAAATATTTAATACTTAAAAATTTCTTCAAACAACTTATTCACTCAGTCTTGTTTTAGTTAAATTGTGGACACATTGTACTATTCCATTCCTTTGTTTTAATTTAGTGAAATCGTGGCCACAATTTGATTAAAACCAGGGAACAAAATTCATAATTTCTGTGAATGAATTAGTATAGCATAGCCACAGTTTAAAAATCACAGTTTCCATTATAATAAGAGATTTTTCTTGAGCACCAAATGAGCATAATTTCTGAATAACCTTCTGACACTAAAAATTGGAGTGATGACTGCAGACAATTCAGCTTTACCATGGCAGGGGGAAAAAAAAATTAAAATTACATATTAACAGAAAATAGTTATTTTAAATTGTAACAATATTTAATAATATTACTGTTTTTATTCTATTTTTGGTCTGATAAATGCAGCATGTCATGTGTTGGGCTCCGTGGTTTTTAGTGTTTTATTTCAAATTTATTTGCACAAAATAGTATAGACTTTTAATCAGCCACTTAATGATCTGCTTACTGAAATCATCCAGAATTGTAATATTTGTGCACCTCTAATTAACTATTTGGCAAAAGGAAACAGCAGAATAGCTTAAAGCGAAGCTCCATTGAAAAAGCATGGGACGGTTGTAACCCCTTTTTCATCCTCTCTCTGCTGCGGGGAGGGGCTGGCTCTATTTTAGGGTCTCGCTGAGTGCACAGTTCTACTGTTTCTGAAAGTGGGCTTAATAGTCCCAGATGGTAATACAGTGGCCTGCATTTGAAACAATGACACATTCAGGTTGGATCATTTCTCGTTAGGTTTGTTTCTCCGAATTGAAAATACTGCGCTCATTAACAGACTGCAGAGGGAACCGAAACCGAACATCTTATCGAAAATACACAATGCGTTAGGTACAGTCTGGGTCAGAGATTTTATCAGAAAGAAACTGGACCTTGCCTTTAAGTGTAATCGGATAGATCTTAATACAAAACCTTCCTAATTTAGAGCTAAATTAACAAAAACAGATTTAAAAATAGCTTAACACATACTTAGTTTCACATACTGTTTTGCTCACCAGATCCAGTGGATTCTTCCTTGGTGGTGACCTCTACTCTGGGACCAAAAGTGCCGTATCCCGCGGCGGTGAATGCTCGGATCTGAAAGACGTACGCTGTGCTTGGCTTCAGATTATTGACTGTGGCTGAAGTAGACTTTGACTTCACGGTGGAGTAAATGCGATCCTTCTGGTCCTTTAGGTTCAAAAGAAGAAAACAAAATAACAATCTTGTCACAGGGTATCAAACGCACAAATTGTACAAATTCTTTACAAAGAGGGTTGGTTACGCTGAAGTGTTTGGCAGCGAATACTGGAGCATTTGGCCTTTTTCACACGCAAAGAGTTCATGCAGAGGCAATATCACAGTATTTCATCCGTAACCTAGGTAACCAGAAGCAAGCTGTTTGCGAGGAGCTGGTGCTTCATTTACAATTGGAATGTCAAAGAGAGCTTGAGGAAACACAAACACATGCACACCCACACAGAGTATACGGCTGATCCCAATTTGCATGCTATCCGTCCTATATAGTAGGCGAGATTAAGATTAGTGTGTCACAATGGTATGCAAAAGATGTCTGTTATATTTTTAGTAGATTTTTCATTTATTTATTTATTTTTTACCATGCTTTTTCTTTCTTTCTTTCTTTCTTTCTTTCTTTCTTTCTTTCAAAAACAAAAAGGTTATTTTCAGATAATGTTAAGAGTGAGAAAACTGTGAGGTATAAAGTAAATTGTGAGATGCAAAGTGGCAATTATCAAAAAATAAAATAATAAGTCACAATTCTGAGAAAAGAAAAGTTAAAATTGCATGAAGTACAGTAAGAATTTTGAGATATAAACTCCATTATGAGAAGAAAATCACTACTGTCAAAGGTTTGGGGTCAGTAAGACTTTTTCTTTTTAAATAAATGAATACTTTTATAAAACAAGGAAAAATTACATTAATCGTTTTCTGTTCTTTTAAACTTTGCTGTTCTTTTAAACTTTCTATTAAAAAAAAAAAAAATCAGTTTCTGCAAAAACTGTTTTCAACATTGATGATAATAAATGTTTCTTAAGCACCAAATCAGCATATTAGATTGATTTCTGAAGGATCATGTAACAAAGATTGGAGTAATGGCTGCTGAAAATTCTGTTTTACCATCTCAGGAATAAATTGCATTTTAAAATATATTAACATATAACATTTCATAATATTACTGTTTTTATTGTATATTGTTTGATCAAATAAATGCAGCCTTGGTGAGCACAACATACTTAAAAAGAGAGAGAGAGAAAAAAACAACAACCCCTAACTTAGGGCCTTCCACACTGTACATGCAACTGATTCAAACCTGCATCCCCTGTGTGAACACCACAGCATTTTCCCACTGATCTGTAAATTATCCCTCATGGACTTCAGAAGAGAAGAAAGAAAAAAGCCTCTTAAATGGAATGCTACAGGCTGTTAGGAGTGAAGTCAAGCTTGCTTCTAATTTTCAAACAGGACGGACTACAGCCAGAGAGTGCTGCTCGGGAGACTGCTTCTGCTTTCACATTGCCTAAGAGACCCAACAGGCTGAGCGAACGCGCTGGGCCTTTCTGCTCATGCCTGACTAGCTGACATATGAGTTTGAAGGTAGACACTACGAAGCTGTGCTTTATAATGAATGGGGGGGAGACTGAGCAGGAGAGTGAGCCGAGGTGAAAGAAATTAATTGTGTGTGTTTGTGTTCATGTTTTTTGGGAGTACAATTCTGATTAATGTTTTATTTGCAGCACGTGCGTGCCTGCAAGGGATTGTTTTTGGGTTGTTTTTCATTGAACAGATGCTCAGGTACAATACCAGACGTACATGTGCTGCTCTGGTGTGTGTGTTTCTGAAGTGGTCTTAGACGTGTACGAGTGTGGCTGTGGTAAACTGAGACGGTCCTGTGTATGTTTGTGTGGGACTGGTGAAGGACCTCAGTCTAATTAAAATCTTATGAGTGTCTCATTCATTATAGCAATTAGAGGGGAAGGATCCACTCAGACCGGAGCATTCGACTGTGAGCTTTGTGCACAGAGAAAGCAAATCAAGAAAAAATACAGGATAGGATGGGTTGCATGGGAATTGGGATGCTGACGGACAGGTAGACACACAGTCGTTGTCTCTCTCTGTCTTTCATTTTGTGAAACACACAGACATATATTCATTAATAGCTTATGCTCTGGAGCAGGTGGTGTGTACTCACTTTCTCATAGTACTTGATCTCGTATTCAGTGATGACGCCATTGGGCTGCTCTGGTTCCTGCCAGGAGAGCTGAACGCTGTGCTGCTGAACTCTCTCCTTTATCACCTCACTCACTTGAGATGGGGCTGAAAGAAAGAAAACAGGAAAGATACTGAGTTTTAGTCATTCTGTACACATTGTACAATTAAAAACAAAACCGTATCTAAAATGACTAAATACATTTATTTCATACTAAGTATAGTTCAAATCTATTAACATACTGACATATCGCGCAAGGCTTACTGATATGAAAATTATAATTAAATTTTATTTGGAGCAATACTTGTGCACAATGCACATTTCTTAATATTAAGCCTAAAATGTATTTTAATGTCACTATTGATGAGGATTGTATGATCTTTGAATAATATCGGTCTTAAATGCAAGATATTTAAAGTGTACCTGAAGTATACTTGCAATAGTTCCACTTTAGCACAATCAAATATACTTCAGTATATCTTTAGTTGGACTTCAGCACAATTAAAGTGCATTAAGTACAAAATTAATTGTTCTAGTTTAGCAGACTTAGCAGACTGCAATTTAAGAGTATTTTATTAAGCACATAAATATTTAAATGTATTTGTAGTATACTTAGTATGAAATAAATGTATTCCAAATACATTTTAGTATATTTATTTTTCACTAGGGATATTATTCATTTTATTCTATTTATTTTTTAAAATCATTTGATCTCTACAAAGCTTAAAGGAACAGTTCACCCAAAAATGACAATTTCGTCATCATTTACTCACCTTCACGTTCTTCCAAACCTGTATGTTGAACACAAAAGAAAATATTTTGAAGAATTTTGAAGAACCAAACAGTTGTTGGTCCCCATTGACTTCAATAGTAGGGAAAGAAAAACTATGGAAGTCAATGGGGACCCTCAACTGTTTGATTACCAGCATTCTTCAAAATATCTTCTTTTATGTTCAACATAAGAAAGAAACTCATACAGGTTTGGAATGACATGAGGGTGAGTAAATGATGAAAAAAAAATCATTTTTGGGTGATTTATCCCTTTAATATTTATTTTATTTATTTATTTATTTTTTAAAAAACTACATTAATGTAAACTTTAAAAATGTTGAATTGCAGGAAGCCAAGTAATTACCTATATTTAAGATAATGTGTTAAACACTTGTTAACAAAAACATAAATAATGCATTATTATTATAAATAATAGGGAACAATATCACTTATAGTATTAGATGGTGTTTGGGTAAAAGAACATAAAACAAATCAACCTCATACTGAGCGAACAGCACCTTAATATATTCATATACGCATTAAAAAAAAAAAAAACTATTCCCTTGCTTTAATGCAAATTCAGTACCTGGCTGGCACAAATACACACAGAGTCTTGTGTCACTACTGCTCCTGCTGATGAATATTCACTTGATGGCTGCTAAATGTTTACACCTCATGATGGAAATTTCAATTACAGAGCAAACAGCAGAAGACAGCCTTATCCCAGTCAGAAGTAAAACTGCAACGTCTGGCTTATGAATGTCAATTAAGTCAAATTAATTCTGCCGACACATGCGGAAGCGCATTTTAGAGAAATGTACCCTAACCCTGCCGCTGACTTTCCCGGCACCTCATTTATTCCCTTCCTTTAGCGCCACTTCCCGATCCACGTGTTTCTCCTATACAGTTTCTTCTCCAGTGTGCCGTAATTGTCTTTAAATTACAAAGTTATTGCACACTTTGTACGTCTACTCGGTATACTATTTCCAAATGCTGTGTGAATTTAAAACGAGAAGCTTGTGGGTAACCCAAATTAAATTCCTTGTTTTTAATAACTTCAGAAATAAGATCCGTTCGAAGGTAACCTTCGGTAAGGACGTTCTGGAAGAAGTGCATGGAAATGTAGCGTTCATGCATACGCCATTAATGAGTGTCCATTCTCAACGGACGTCTGTTAAAGTAAGAAAAGACTTTCCTCAAGTAGAAGGGAAGAAAAAAGAGAATTAGGCTTCGGGAGGAATTGAACTGATCCGTGTGTGCAGTCAGGAGAGAGTGAGAGAAGCGCAGTGATCCGTCGAGGGCAAGGTTTCAGGGTCACAACCTCATTTGACCTGGGATTTTGTTTTGCGCTGACCTTGTGGTAATGAACGATTCAGGATTAAAACCTCATTAGAGGACCACACATGGCAGCACAGATCCAAACCCGCAACAGTCAGATTGTGTTTTGACATATCTAGTGTAATCCAACTAAAACAATCTAATTTCCCATCCAGATCTGAAGGTCGGCCAGACCGACTCAGACGTGAACGCACGCCACACTGTGCCGGCCTACATGCTCATTTGTAACAGCAGCCAAATTCCTCGCTCTCCTTACGAGGCTGTTAAAGCCAAACCACAGCGATCGTACTGATGCATTTAGGGATGTTACATACTCAAAGTGTTTTAAACTCCCTCGGTTGGAAACTGTGCTGGCTTTTTTGAACATGAGTGATTTCCTACTTTCAGCTGTAGTCAAAGCAGTCCGAGCGTCTCAGTATCTGTGTTTGTTTTTCCTCTCTGTCCACATTCATTGTATGCAGAGAGTGTCAATTACTCATGAGGAGTGGGGCGATGCAGGCAGGACATAGCAATTTAAAGAGCACACTTGTACGGCACAGAACCAGTTGTATTGGAGTAATTGGATCTTTTGCCCCTTTCAACTGACTGCTTCTTCTGTAGTAGTAGGTATGAGGTGCTTGACTGTCTCTCGGAGTAATAGCCTCACTACTTTTAACCTGATCTGGGAAATAAAAGTTGTGACTGTTTCTCGGAAGTTACTTTTCCCATATGAAGTGTTTTCTTGTTATTCTTCTTGTATACGTATTTCCATATCCAGCACACCCTCTGACTTCTGAATCTAGTTACACTATACAAATACGTACGCTGTTTTTGGGATCTCTGAGGTGCATTTCCATTGACAAGTCAATCTGTTAGTCACTTGTATTTACTTGTAAAACCACTAAACTTTGGCCCTGAGGTAAAAAACGTTTGCTAGTTTTGACAAGCCGTGGTGGCCACTTGTTAACCATAAAGCCAAATAATAGTGTAGCTTCAGATATGTTAGTCTCAAAGTAGAAATGTACATGGGTGGATGTATTTGTAGAAAAACTAGACAAGAAAGAAGCTCTTAAAAACCCTGTGAAATCCATATTGGAGGCTTTTAGTCGAAGTCTGTTAAATTACAGGCCATCTATAAGCTAGTGTATGAAGGTGAACTGATATTCTGCCTGATATTGATAATTATATTGAAGTTATGGCTGATAACTGGTAATTTTGTCTAAATAAATCTAAATATATATTTATAATAATAATAATAATAATAATAATAATAATAAATAATAATTTTAAATGTTACAAGTGAATTTAAGTATTTTGCTAAAGATTATACTTAAAAGTGTTGATTGAAAAGTAAAAATTGAAAAGTCATATTAAAAAGTAATCCAAATGTAAAAATAAATAAAACGAGAAAAAAAAAATAATTAAATATACAATATCAGACAATAAAATAAAATATTGTATTGTATTGTGTAGATTCATCACTAAATCATCCAGGTGTTTAAAACATTCCAAAAATATACTTTTTATTAAAATCACTGGACTATAAAAGCTATAGTATAGAACAAAAATTGGGTGTGATTCGCACCTTGCAACATCGAGCAGAGAGTATACCCACATTTCCAGAGGCCAGAGAACAAGAGAATAATCACATCAAACAAGCATTAAAAAAATGTGGTTACCCAAACTGGACATTTATTAAAACTCATACAAAACGAAAAAGGGAGGTGAAACAGTTAGAACAAAGGAGACATAAAAACCATGTTGTTATCCCTTATGTGGCTGGAGTATCTGAGAAATTCAGAAGGGTTTTCTCCAAGCATAACATTCCTGTGTATTTCAAACCAATGACTACTTTGAGACAACGCTTGGTCCATCCTAAGGACCGGATCCCCAAACATCAAATAAGTAATGTTGTAGATGCTGTTAAGTGTAGTGAGGAGTGTGAGGATTTATACATAGGTGAAACAAAACAGCCACTTTATCGACGCATGGCTCAGCATAGACGCGCAAATTCTGCGGTCTTCTTGCATCTACAACAAAAGAAACACAATTTCCACGACCATGTGGTGAGAATTCTGGATAGAGAAGAGAGGTGGTTTGAAAGAGGCGTAAAGGAAGCGATTCATGTAAAAGTGGAGCATCCCTCTTTGAATAGGGGAGGGGGTTTGAGACATCATCTGTCCCACGCCTATGATGCTGTGCTGGAAACGGTGCCACGACGCTGCAAGGAGAGATCGGGGTACTCCGTCCGGAGCGGAGGAGGGGCACCATCATGAGCTGTAACACCATCTACTCTGGCAGGTGTTTAATCTAATAGTCGTATGACCTCTATAGGTCTGTTGATCATGTGACTTTTGAGGATATATTTGGCAGAGTTACTTCCTGTTTTACAACTGATGAAGGTGTTTGGATAGACACCGAAATGTCTTGTTAAGCTTTTATAGTCCAGTGATTTTAATAAAAAGTATATTTTTGGAATCGTATTGTATTGTATTGTATTGTATTGGGCATTAACTGATTATACCAAGATATACTGTGTCCCTTCACTGATATCTGATAATTTACTATGAATAAAATATGAAATACATTTTTAAATAAATAAAAATCCTCAACATATTTTTTTTTTTTTTTTTATTAAAAACTTTTTTGTTTTGAAGCTTTTAGAAAAGATAGAAATCTGCCCTGGTAAAGCAATTTTTATGGGGTCTAAGACATCAAAATAAGAACAAACAACCATACCACTTGCAAAAGCTCTTCAATGCACAAAAAACCTATTTGATATACCCACAGACATATTTCTTTGGCCCATAACTTTCACAACATCCCTCTCATGAAAGCTAAAATGCTAAAATCAAACTCCTGTTGGCACTTTTTTCATATTTGACATTTAAGGCAGAGTCCAAACTTTCATCATAAACAGCAGTCTCCTGTTCCAGCAATGCGGGACTGGCTGTCGTCCCCTCTCTCCGCTGAGAACCAGCCGGGTAATTGAGAATCGAGCGTAGTGACAGCCCTCATATCGATTCGAATCTGCGAGCTGGAAGAGAGACCCTGAGTTCAGTGTTAATATGGAGGAAATGTGTCCCTCACTCCCTCTCCGTTGTTACCTTCCCTGTGGTATGTTTAACCACTGCCCTATAACAACCATTAATGACATGCTTACCTCAGAGCGAGTCAACCCACTCCCACTTTTATCGCACGAAAGAGGCCTAGCGCAGCAGAAAATCGTATAATTGTTCCGTCTGTCCTGAAGCGGCTGTGCACAGGGGGGGACGTTTTGTGTGCAGCGGTTAGGTGACATAAAAGCAGATATTAGTGACCTTCTCGAGCCTCCTAATGCATAAGTTAATTCAAGCAGAAGCAAGTGTCTATCATGTTGTGCATTAGAATACATTAGGGATACATTATGCATGGATGTTTTTATATACTCTCAGCTCCTTTCTCTCTTTCCCTCTGTTGGCTGGCTGTGGCGTTTCTAGAGTATCTGAAAGCGCTAGAATGGCATTATATAACAGAAATCATTTTCTCTCTCCGCTTTGCGTCCGCAGTATTAACTTTGAAGTATTTTAATTATCCAGCTACTTAAGTCAAGGCTGACACTCTCACGTCCCTGCTTTCTTTTCATCCACCTCAAAACTATCGAATAACTTTGAGCGCTTATCAAGGGACGCCGACTGAAACGGTGCCACAAACACGTTCTCAACTGCTGCATTGCGGTTCCTGTTCTTTGACAGAAGCCTGAGATGGAAGAATGGAGGTTTCGCTTTAGCCAAGGGCATAGGAACGATCTGAGAAGCACATTATAAACCTTATCAGCCTGGCTCATGAATATTAATGAGGCAGCGTAATGTTCGCCCAGTAGTTCTAACTGGTTTGCTGTAAAGCAGGTGGGGGCTGGGTTTGTTTGATCGATTGTTGATACTACCGTTCGGCAGAAGCATCTGCTTGTCCGTAAACTGCTCTTTTTAGGTGGCTGGCTTAATTATTAGTGCACAAAAACTGTTAGGATGAATTTTGTACATTCTAAGCATTGCAATATTCCATACGGCTTTAAGTGGGGGGCAGTTTAATAATGTGTAAATTAAATATTTCAGAATATTGTTGGGCCTATGAAGTTTACACTCACAAAGTCAAGTCAGCAATTTATTTAGCACAATTTAACAGAAGCTGGTGCAAAAAGCTGTACAATTTTAAATAAACAAACAAATAAATAAATAAATACTTTTTGTAAAAGTCTCTATTGAAAGTTAGTTAATTAAAAGTAAAAAAATAAAATAACATATTAATTATCTTATAAATATTGTAAAAAATAATATTTTTCAATTATTAAAATATATTATAATAAAAAAAAACTTGCTTGGCTGTAATCTGTCATTTTATGTGGACAGCTATATATATATATATATACATATACATATATATATATATATATATATATATATATATATATATATACATATATATATATATATATATATATATATATATATATATATTTATTTTTTCAGTAAAAGCAAAAAAGAACCTAAACAAAATTATTAGTGCACAAAAAGTGTCACAGATGAATTTTATATTTGTAAGCTGTTACAATAGTCAGTACGGCTTTAAATGTGGGGCAGTTTGACACATGACTAAAGAAATCCTGCAGACACACTGGGTTGGGGGGTTAGACTGGTGGGTGGACATCCTCTCTACCGATTCCTGTCGTTCATTGGATATTTTTTATATTTACGGTCATCTCTTGGCTGGAGCGCTAGGTTTTAATAGAGCTGGGCCTCCCACAGACGGCTTTTCCAGAGCCCTATGAAACATCGAGATCAGCAACAGAGCTCTCATCGGACAGACACTAACGAGGGGTGACGTAATCAACATTACTTAGCTTGACATTTTGACTCTGAGCCGGAAAAGAAAAAAGGCCCACGAACGAGACGGAACAGAATAAAAAAAACCTCAAGGAGAGGCTGAACCGGTGTGTGAGTGTGTGTAAATGAATACGTGAACGGAGACAGAAAGCGTGGGTGTTAGATCTGCCTCATTATTGCCCCTGGCTACCACAAAGTGTGTGAGTGCATGTGTGTGTGTGTGTGTCTGTGTGTGTGTGGAGGCAAATGTCCTCTTGTCCGCCTGTCTGCCACTGCTTCACAAAGCCAGGAAAATGGTGTGTGTGTGTGTGTGTGTGTGTGTGTGTGTGTGTACTTAACCTGCATAATGAGTCTCAGACATGAGATTGTGTATGTGTATGTAATTTATATCAGTCGCTCTCAACTGGTGCATCATGACCCAAAACTGATGAACAAAAAAAATTCTCCAAAAAAAAAAAAAAAGGCTTAATGTAAAAAAAATGCTGTTAAATGGGCTAATAAATTAAACAGGCTCAACTTTTTTTATTTAGCACATATTACAATAACAGAATTTGACCCATAATTTTAAATGTTGCATACTTTAAAATAAATAAAAATAAATACATAAATAAATAAACAAATGAGATCAATGAGATAAGTTTTTAAAAATACGGAATAAAATTAAATGTTTTTAACAACTATTATTATTAATACTAATATTACTAATGTTATTAAATTCTAATAAATTATGTTATAATAAACAATAATAAATAAATAAATATATAATATACATAGTATTACTTGATTTTTAATAACTTTTTTGTTTAATTTTGTAAATTCCAATGTAAAATCTGGGTCCTGAAGTAAAACTAGCTGAAAACTGTTTATGTACATCATCATTTGCTCGTGGCTGTGTATGCTGGGACTGGCCTTACAGTGAAGGTTATTCATTCAGTCAGTTGATAGTGCATATAGTTGAGTGCAAACATTAGAAAGACTGAGTGGGAAAGAGAAAGAGAGGACAAAACCGTGAGAAATAAAGAGACAGAAGCCAGAAAGGGAAAGAAAGCAAGAAGAGGAGAATTCACTCTGTCAGTAGAGGCTCAGTGATTCAGAAAATAAAGTAGGTAGAAGATGATGGCCCGCCGTTTTGATGAATGTTGAGGGAACCGGCAGAATTGCCGTGACAAGGTTTTCTCTTTTGCTGTCTTGTGCTGTCTCTCCCTTTCTCGTTCGCTGTCTGTCCCTCGACCCCAAGCCCCGGCGTCCTCCCGTTGCACACAACCAAACAGAAATGTGCTTTCCCAACCACCGTTACCAAGAGCTTTGTCACTTTCAGTTAGAGCAGGGCCAGGGGGACGCTACGATTTGGCACTCCACACAGGAACCGCTCAAGCTGCTAAGTAACGCTTTCATTTCTCTCAGGGATCAAAGCCCGAGCTTTTCGGCAAACCGTGAGACGCTTTAGAAGTGAAAAGGCCACTGAAACTCACACTTACAGCTGAATCTGAAAGTATAAAGTACAGTTTTGGGTCTAGTCACGTCTAGTTTGCTTGGTTCTTTAAATGATGTAAATGTAAGCAACCAAAACATTTTCGTCTCACAACCTGTAATATTTTGCTGGAATATTTGAGAAGCTGAAAGCTTTTTCCCACTTCTCCCTCCTCACTTTCAGTCCTTCTCAAATACTAATGGCAAGAATTCCTTATGAGAGTCCCTTATGACACATCCTCTTTAGAGGGGTGTTTTTGCTATTAGGATAGCTGGATCTCAGGATTTTGAACTCTCCTATAGGGCTGTAGAGAGAAGTAGAATCCAGTTCAAAAGCAGCTACTGTACCCAGGCAGCAAAAGCTGTTCATTCTGGAGTCTGACTCTGGCAGAGCTGATTAATAAAGATGACTAATTAAAACCACTTATAGATGAGGACAAGCTCTCAAACATACAAATGACAGCATCACACTTTAAGAAATAAAGTTTGTCCAGAACAAAAACAAATGAACAAAACAAACAAACAAACAAACAAACAAAAACAAAAACAAAAAAAATGAAAGTCTGTATCAACCTCAGAGCAAGGAGCAACCTACATAAATAAATAAACACATACACTAATAAATATATAAATAAATAGTGAAAGTTTAAAATAATAAAGTCAGAATAAATTGACAAATATATATATATATATATATATATATATATATATATATATATATATATATATATATATATAAATTTTTTAATTAATTAATTTATTTATTTATTTTTTACACAGAAGCAAAATGAAAGCAGCAAAACAAAATAAAACAAAACATAGCAGATGAAAAAACAAAACAAAACAAAGGTTTATCAGAGCCTCTAATATCTCTGAAGGAGGTCTGATCTGATCCAGCTTCTTTTAATTAATAAAAGAATTAATTAAAATAATGGTCAAATTTATAAAATAATAATTTTTTACTCAGAGGTGAAATGAAATGACAAAACAAAACAAAAAACCCAAAACAAAACAAAAAGCATAGCAGACAAAAACAAAGATTTATCAGAGCCTCTAATATCTCTGAAGGAGTTCTGATCTGAAAATCCAGCTTCTGTAAATAATCAAATAATAGTTTAACAAAGTCAAATTTATAAATATATAGGCTATATTTTCACTCAGACGTGAAATAAAACAGCAAAACAAACAAAGCAGCAAAAATGAAACACAAAACAAACAAAAACAAAGGTTTATTAGGTTTAGCATGCCTAAAGAAGGTGTGATCTGACAATCCAGCTTTATTCAATACTGTGATCACATAACCCTTGATCACATGTCTCACCAGCCGTGGGTTCATATAAACAGACCAGCTGTTCTGTGCTGCGAGTCTGTCGTAAGTTTGGAATGGCAATTGGTCGTGTAGCAGATGCTGAAATGCCTGATACCTACAGCAAAGCTGGTGAAGACCCTCTCCAGACTTCCTCACATAAATTAGAGTCCAGCAGTGGCAGCCTATTATCAGCCATCACTGCTCCCACTGCACCTTCTGACCCCACACACAGAGTCACCTGACCCACATCAGAACCATTCATTTACTGACATATAATCATACACTATTACTGACCCAAGATTGCCACTCTCCATACACTGTGAGGTCCAAATGTCAAAGATCACTAATGAAACTGCTTCTATCAGGCTTTATATTATCAGCATAGCAATTTTAGTCAAGAGTTGAATTAAAAAAATAAATAAATAAAAATTAATATGAGTTTCAAAATGTCCTAGTATTTAGTTTGTACTTACTTTGCTTTAATGACAGCAGCACACAAGTTTGTGTCAATTTATACCTTGAATGTCTTTTGGGCCTCACTGTCTATTAAATAGGATTCGTACAGCACAATTAAAAGTTTTCCCCTGTAGTTTCACACTTTTTGGTCTTTGTAATGTATTATTAGTGATATTTCATATTTCCCGTAATACAAACACCCAGACATCTGGTCAATAAGACTTAATAAGAAAGCAAAATAGATTTGGAAGATAACATACATAAACACAATGAGAAAGCATTATCAACACAGAGACGTTACAAAACAAGCAACGGCAGAAATTTGTTCTCATTTCCTAAGATGAATAATCGTTAAGGGACAGAATGAGAGACATCTGTGTGCATCCCTGAGTCTCTGCTGTGGGTGAAGAGAGAAGAAATAGAAATGGTGTGATTATGACTTGACTCCCATGTGCTAGAAAAGACAGCACTCTGGATTTTAACAGGCTACCCAGCATCCCCTCCACTCAAGCGTGATGGCCTCAGCCATAAGCACCTCATCATCTCCGCAATACACACATCAGCACTCCACGTTCAATTCCCAACTCCACCGCAGCTTCCGTAGGAGAAACCCTCAGACTGCTCCTGACATTACACTCCCCACCTGCTGCCACGAGCCGCCCATGTGACTTACCAGCAAGGTAATCAAAATCAAATGCAAAACTGCTTTAGATGATCTTGATCTCTGATCTGGATTTCTGCGGAAATAACAAGGTTGAAAATATGGAATTGAGTTTGGGAGGCTTTTTTTTTTTTTTTTGGACTTCACTGGAAGTTCACACATGCTCAGACTGGCCTTTGCTTTCAACGTGCACAAACACACACACACACACACACACACACACGTTGACTTAGCTATCTAAATGGGGACATTGCATAGATTCCTATTGTTTTTATTTACAGTTTGTTATAAATACTGCAACCTAATCCTAACCCATACCATAACTCTAACACTATCCAGTGTTATTTCAGTCTCACTCTTTTTTTTTCATATTTTGAATTAGATTTTATTTTTATATATTCTGATGTCACTTTAAAAAAGTGTGTCTTTTTGTTTGTCATTTTTATTATTTTTAATGTCTATATAGTTTAAATTTTTTTAAACAGTTTTAGTTTATTTAGTTTGTTATTTTAGAATTTCGAGTTAAACTAAACAAAAATGAGGAATGACAAAGTAACTCGTTGAAATAAGTTTACATTTTTTATATTTTATCTTAGTTATTACAAATATATAGTCAAACCAAAATTTAATCAGACACCTTCAACATTTCTCACATTATCACAGTTTATTCGCTATAGTTTAGAAAATGGTAACAAATATGACAAGAACTCAAGAGTTAAACTGTGTCAAAACAAATTCATCTTGATAATGTTACAGTAGATAACTTTGATAGAAAGGTATGTAACAAAACAGGGTCAGGTCAAAGTGTCAAATCCAATTTTTGGTCCCAAATTTTTTATAAATTTTACTGGTAGTCCACTGTATGAAGAATTGTTGGGTATAATATGTCACAGTTTACTTTATTTTGCTATCCTCACTTACATAAATGAACTATAGTTCATATATAGTGTATATGAATATATACACTATATATATACACATAGTGTCCTGCACTCACTAGTAAAAAAATATCAAATTAATATTTAATTAAAATCAATGATTTAAATCAATAATTTGTGTTTTGAAATCAATAATTTTTGGTTTGACTGTGTGTGTGTGTGTGTGTGTGTGTGTGTGTATGCATATATATATATATATATATTTACACATACATATACATTTTTATTGAATTCTTTTCTTTTTTTAACTTGCTGAAATAAGTAAGTTTACATTTTTTATATACCAGTTTTGCTAATGAGAACATCCTTAAAGAAGGTCAGGTCAGGTTAAACTCACAAATTTGTTCTAGAAAATATGGTTAAGTAGGTACACACACACACGCATGCACACACACGTACAAACAAGCTTCACTCTAATTACAGACTTTTCAGGAACACAGAGTGCAGTGGTGGGGTTAAAGGTTGTGATGTAATCATAAAAATATGCCACAGACCCCTCTCTCACTGGGTGTTTCATACAATGATCCCGACCACACGGCCCATCGGAGGGAACAGCCGACCCAAAAGCGACGCAGTCCAAATGAGGGATGAACGTCCTGGGACAGAGGCCAATTTTGGCCCACTCTTCCAGTTTATCTGCTGCCAGCCTGACCTTTGGCTATACAAGAAGCTACACGACTACAAGACATTCTCTGAGTGTTAACACGTGCCATGCTTTTTATCGTTTGTCTTAATAAAGTGGAGGCTGCATGACGATTCGCATTTGAAGGGCTCACTAAACAGGCAGAAGGACCTCAACCTTCTCATCTCAGCGAAATGTCAAAGTAATGCCTCAGGCCCGTGCAACACATTCACACTCACATGCCATGCTGATTGCATATCTGAGCCGCCGCGGAACTGAAAAGCTAAGATTATTCACCAAACAAGCTGTGCTTTAAACTGATGGGTTTTTCAGGGTCAGAGGCACATAGCAAAAGCTATTATTTTTGATTTTGCATGCATTCAAGGCCACTTATCTTAGTTTTACCATCAGTTCAGTTCCTTTGACTATTTCTTAAAGAAACAGTTCACCCGTAAATGAAAATCCTATCATTTACTCAACCTTGTGTCATTTCAAACCTGTATTGGCTTTCTTTTATAAATTTTACTTTCTTTTTGTATCCTTTTTGAAGCTTGAAAACTCTACTCTACAATTGTAATTGTACGGAAACAAGCAACCAGGTCATTCTTTAAAAATTCTCCTTTTGTGTTCCACAGAAAAAAACAACTGTTTGGAATAACAAAAGTAAATAATTTTTGCTGAATTCATTCTTTTTCTCCATTGAATAAATCATACATTTTGCACCTGAACAGGGAATTTTAAAATCTCAAACTAAAACCGCACAAGCGCTTTGGAAAATGATGCTATCGTAAATAGCAATTTATTATCCCAAAGTATCTGTCATCAGCAATACGATTGTATTAATCAGACCTCATATGCTCTTTAATCACAGGTTTGGATGCCGTCCACATGGGTGAAACCAAATCCACCGCTCCGCTTTCTGTATTTTCAATGGTTACATGCATGGCTCTGATTAAAGCTTGTGCGAGCGCCAAGGGTTAGTCACTCACCGAGAGCTGACTAAACCAAAAATCACAGTCATTGATCTTTCTTAAAAAAACATGCAGAATGACTTGAGTCACATGAGAAAAGTCAAAATCACACACACCCAAATTTGATAAGATTAGACTCACAGATGCTTTAATTCTGAATTATATATATATATATATATATATATATATATATATAATTTTTTTTTTTTTTTTTTTTTTTTTTTTTTACGTTTTTAAAACCTACTTGGCTCAAAATTCTCCTCCTCACTTCTTCTGATCTTCCGATTCTGATGGATGCTCTTTCTTTTTTGCATGCCTGCTTTCTAAGACGGTGAGTGATGAGGGGAAAGAGAAGAAAGGCAGAGAGAGAGAGAGAGAGAGAGAGAGAGATAGGCTTGTATGTGATGTTTTATTTGGCCTGAACGCTGCAATCAGAGGCAGGGAGAGGGACACATCTGCAAAAGCCTGGACATGCTCCGCTCCAGCCAAATTGGCATCAAAGCGAGTGAGAGAGGTAGAGAAAATGAGAGAGAGATAGATGAGATTGAAAGGTAAGAGAGAACTATTCTCGTTCAACAAACACTCCAATTCCGCTTGTAGCCAGAGAAAATATGAAATGAAAAACAGAGGAGGCTGCCCGCGCCTAAAAACCAAACAAAGAAAATACTTTTTCCTTCCACAAAGAGGCCAAATTTATTTTCCAACCTACAGTGTCGACCCTGCTCTTGTCCCTCTCTCTCTTTTTAATGACCTCTTGTTATCCTGCTAGTGATGGAGAGAACATTTGCTGAGGTTGTTGTCACCGTTACTTCACACAGATACGTGGTGACACTCGCTCAGGTTTCGTGTTTAACATATCTGCACACTTACATGTCATACAGGCACTCATTCAGCCAAACACACCTGGCAACAAACAGATATATACCAAACAATGTGTACGCACACGTGCGTGTTTCCACTCAGTGTGTGTGTGTGTGTGTGCGTGTGTGCGTGTGCTCAGCTGGGTTCCATCAAACCTTTTTAATATTTGTTCTGGTTATTTTAAGCAACACTCCCTTTAACAAACCATTTAAACAGAGGGTCACAGCTTCAATAATGTCTGTCCGGTGTTTTTTTTTTTTTTTTTTTTTTTTTTAATGTGTCACAGGAATATATAAAACATATTAAAAGTTACAGACATATTAAAAGATTTTAAAGGCAAAAAGGATTGTGATATATTATATTAAAATAAGATATTATTATTATTATTATTATTATTATTATTATTATTAAGATTCAATTTTACAATCAAATCCCTTTAATATGTTTCTAATAATAATAATGAGGATGATCAATAATAATAATAATAATAATAATAATAATAACAATAATAATAATAATAATAATAATAACAACAACAATAATATTTTTGTCACAGGAACATATAAAACATATTAACATTTAAGTCACAAACATATTAAAGGAGTTTGAAGGCAAAATGGGATCTTGATATATTATTACATTAAAGTAGGACAATAACAACAACAACAATAATAATAATAATTATAGTTATTATTATTATTATTATTATTATTATTATTATTAAGATTCTATTTTACAATCAAATCCCTTTGTTTCTAATAATAATGATGGTGATCAATAATAATAATAATAATAATAATAATAATAATAATAATTTTTGTTCCAGGAACACATAAAACATTAACATTTAAGTCATAAACATTAAAATAATTGATATATTGATATATTATTATATTAAAGTAGGATGATAATAATAATAATAATAATAATAATAATAATAATAATAATAATAATAATAATAATAACCATGCATTATTATTGTTATTATTATTAAATTAATTTTATGGTAAAATAGGATCTTTATATATTATTAAACTAGGATATTTACAATAATACAAATACTAATAAAAACAAATTATTGTTATTGTGATTGACATAAATTTGTTGTTCTTATTATTAATATTATAAAATGAAACATTAAATGAATTTGATGGTAAAACAGGATCTTGCTATATTAGTAAACTAGGATTTGAATATAATAACAAAAATAATAATAACAAATTATAATTATAAATAATTCTTGCGATTAACAATAATGTATTATTATTATTATTATTACAAAAAGGACAATTTTGAAAACAGTTTTTTACACATATAGCATTGAGTCCTCTGGATCTCAACTGAACATGCGTAAATCACAGAATCGTACTACTCCTCATGCATATAAAACATCAAACATGGATGAAGAGAGACATCATGTTACAAATCCATCCAGTTCCACAGGAAAAAGCCATAACAAGCACCCCGTGTGGTATGTGCTCTTAATTTGCATTCTTCAATTGTATGAGAGTGATCAAAGAGAGAACTGCTGTTCTTATTGGCTGTTTTGTGATTGACCGTGTCACGTCACACCCTACTTTCATGTTCGGTGTGAACAGACAAATTGCTCATGAGCAGAATCCTTGTTATTAGAGTCAGACAAAATGGATGACTCAACATTACAACTGGCTTGTTTAGAGAGGCGTCTGGTTTTGTTCATCTGCGCTGCGGCAAACAGACTTTGATGGAGGTCATCTTAACTAACATTAAACTAATTCCAGACATGCTCGCACACCAGCACCAGCTGTTCGTCTGCCACTGCGGCGAATGCTGCGCAAGACTTCTGAGTCATGCGGGTACGGATGGTGTTTGTTTGCATGTATCTGTCAATGCAGGTGAACAGCCCTATCATTTTTATGTCTCATCTGGACTTGACGTCTTCTTTACAGACGCACAGAACCCAGCGAGAAGGAATCCCTTCTATGACACGCAGCTGCGTATGAAAAGCCGCCACATCGTTCTTTTTTAGCGTGTTTAGACAAAGCCCTTGTCTGTACTTACAGATGTATTGCCTTCTGAAATTTATTCCAAGCGGTCTTGCTTCTGTTGGCCTGATATTATTGTGCGGTGACGGTCCATCGGATTACAAATAATGAGGCCCAGAAAGACCCACTGTTCTGTTCTGTTAGCGAACAGAAACTTGTCTTGATTGTGATTAATGTCGAGTTGAAATGGAACCAGAAACAAACAGATTTGTTAATGAGGCTTTCCTATTAGAAAAAAATGACTATGCGAGTTTTTAGTGGTTGGTCAGTAGATCTGTTTTGATCACACCTGTAATGATGATTTGTTATCAATTACCAGGATGTTTACATTAGTCTCAATGAAATGATTCATGACCCAATTAACTCTGCCTCTGGGAAACAGACGTTCGAGGGAACCGTACTATGCAGCGGGGGCTGAAAGTTCAAGCTGATTTCAGTGCTTTTATTCTGCTCTTCGGTTTTGTTCTCTCTGGCCTGAGAATAGGGTGATCAGAGTGAGAAAGAGCTGATTATTCTCTCTGAAGAGAAGAGGATTCTAGTATCCATCTGGCTCGCTTCAGTGTGAGAACCTGAGCGCTGCTGACGGATCCTCTACAAGCTAAAACAAAGCTCTCTCTTACTCAGCCGTGGTTTACCAAAACTCTCCTCTTACACCCTTTCCCACTAAATGAGTCAAATAGAAAAAAAACATTTTCGTTTTCAACTCAAAATATAATGGAGTACAAAAGTTAAAGATGACTAGTGAAAATGTTTTTTTGTTTTTTATTTAAATAAATAAATATTTTAACATTTTTAAACTTTATGACATTAAAATAATTGTTTTAAATCACAGGTAACCTTGAAAAAAAAATACAATGTATTTAATGTAAATAAACATGACTGATACAACAGAGTACACAAGTCTAAGACAATGAAAATTGTTTGTTTTAATTTTATTTAATTATATCTAAATATTACACAAGTAAAGTTGAAGAGGAATAAATTCTATCTATCTATCTATCTATCTATCCATACATTTTTTCTTCACACAGATTAAAATACTTAATAATGATGTTTAATATAATATTCCAATAATGTATGTGATCTTATTTAATTATATGTGATCTTATTTTAAATAAATAAAATAAAATAAAATAAAATAAAATAAAATAAAATAAAATAAAATAAAATAAAATAAAATAAAATAAAAGGTAGCACTTTAGTATAGGGACCAATTCTCACTATTAACTAGTTGCTTATTAGCATGCCCATTATTAGCATATTAGCTGTTAATCACTGCTTATAATACACATATTCTGCACGATCATATTCTACATCCATAATCCTACCCAATACCTAAACTTAACAACTACCTTACTAACTATTAATAAGCAGCAAATTAGGAGTTTATTAAAGCAAAAGTCATAGTTAATGGTTTGTTAATAGCGAGAATTGGACCATAAAACAAAGTGACCAAAAAAAAAACAAGAAAAAAAAAAAAACAATTTCAGTGAGTTTTTCATTTTAATTTTGTTTAGCTTCATGTACTAAAAATAACTAACTAAAACTGAAATAAAAATAAAAAATTGTCTAGACATGTTAAAAAACAAAAACTACTAAAAAATGAGAAACAAAAACTACTAAAACTTATAGATACAAAAATAAAAATTGATTTAAATATATGATGAAATATTATGACATAAAGCAGTGTAGAAAAGTTTAGATATTTCTTATTCAATTTATATCATAACAATTTTTGTTTCATGATTCCCCAAATTCCCAAATTTTGTTTACTTTGCTTTTATATTCGATTTTGAATGCCATCTTTTCAATGTATTCTCAGATGTTTTGGACCCCATTATATAAACTTAGATCTTTTTCCCCTCTCTCTTTCATGTCTCTCTTTATTCTCGGCTTTCTAGGCCAAAGCATTTCGCTAGGAAACTCAAACATGGCTTTCAGATGACAGACGGCAAAGTATATTCCCCTGTCTCTTCCCTGTGTCCCTTCATATCTCCATATCTCGTTCTGTACATTGTAGATTCAGCCGAATTAATCGCTCCAACTGAAAGTGCCTGTGAGCAGTCCAAGCTTCCAGCACACAGTGCAAAGATAAAAGAGAGGGCCAGTTGACTCTCATCCCCCAGGATAGCTGGCCCCTAATCCTATTTTCTTTACTTTTATGAAATGAGAATAACAATATTCTGATGGATAAAGCAGTGGCAACATTCATCTCGCTGCTGGAAGGGATCTCTTTTAAGCTGGGTGGCTTGAACTCTGACCTGTGTGTGGTAGAAAGCTATTCCTGAGGTAAACATATCAGCTATCACTGATATAAATGAGTATTTATATACAGTTTGTCTGTGTTATAATTTCTGGATACACAACATTTTAATGTGACGTTACCAGTTTGCATGTGAAAGCCTTATCTTCACTCTCATCTTCAACTCGCAAAACGGTATTTTCCCCATGTCGCTGGTTTTCGCACGGCCTCTGCAAACAGTCGTACCAGTTTTCAGTAATGCAGTGGAGCGCATCTGACGTTTTTAATAGCTCTAGGACGTGAAAGCCTTCGGTGTCAAATTTCACTAGCATCATTATCCCATAATAACTCAGCGTCATATTAACGTAGTAGTCAGAGTCAGTGAAGACAATAAAAGTGAGCTTTTAAAGCCCATCTCCCTTAATGGACTAGATACGGACTCCACGTTTCGAGTACATTTATGTTATTCATTAATATTAGTAGCAGTTTTTATGAGAAACACAGCTTCTTATTAAACTGTCTGACTTCATAAAACCCCACAATGATATACGATCAACTGTAATATAAACTATTTAGGCCTAAATTTAAGATTTATGTATTTGAACTGCATATAAAATTTCCATCCATTTGGATTACACCGTTTTAACAAACTAATAAACATAAAGTAAAACACATTTGTCAATCATAGATGCATGAAACAGGTTTCTCTAATAGTACTAATAAACTGTTTTAAATACACAATAACCAGATGTATATATTTATCAATATTATCAATATTTATCAATATCAATATATTTTCAGTCTCACATTTGTACTTTTTTAACTGATTAAATGTAATTGTTCACAATTAGAATAAATGCATTTTCACAATATGATTATTTAAAATCAAATAGATGCAAACTGTTAAGAATAAACGGTGCCATGATTTTTTTTTTATGTATGACTGACAAATATGTATCACATTAAGTTAAAATGTTAAAAAGGAGTAATTCAGATGGAAATAAATAAATAAATAAATAAATGTTACATTTAGACCTCTTTTTTTAGGGTATTGTGGGGGGAAAATCATAGTAAACTATTGAAAAGTTAGTTGAAAAATCACATTAGGAAATGACTGGCCATCAGAAGCACAAAGTGCAGTTCAGGTCAGCTTAGAGCTATTTCACTTGAAGAACTCCACAAATAGTCCTATAAATATGGTGGTCTCTAGATAACATACCTTGTGTCATTAAGTAATTATTGAGGGTACTTGCTGAAATTGCTCCATTAAATGGATAATGTTTTCTAATTTAGGATCAAAGCCAGACTCCCCTGCCGACCGGCGGAGGACATTATTGCGGGTTTCTTCAAAAGTCAAAACCATAGACGAGTCAAATAAAATGCCACTCAGCGTGTAAGATGAATCATTACCCTTCCTGCTCTCTTTGTCTCTCTCTATAAGTTGGAGAGGACAGCAAGTGGAAAGTATTGAGATATGCGGGGGGGATAGAGAGGTCTTGCGGATCCTTTGAAGTCTGATTAAAGTCTGGAGAATAGCCAGATTCAAAACCTCCAGCTTAGATTAAAAATTCAACGTTTTCCCCATGGAAAAGATGGACAAAACATAAAAATGCAGAAGAGCAGAATGACGCACACATAACAAAGATGTCTGTGAATTTCCGGTCAAATGAACTCTCCGTCCATATGGAACTAATCAGCATCCGATGCCGTGAATCACTCTTAATGGTGCTGTCTCTAAAAGTGGTCCGCCTAACACAAGCATCATTAATCAAAGTACACATCTTTAAAAAAGAAGCTGCTCTAGTCTGGTCTTTGTTTATTAGCTTGAATTACTGTAATCCCTCACTATTAAACCAGACCAATAACCTTTCAAATCTAAAATCCCTCCCCCTGTCTTAGACTGGGCCAATCAGTAGACAAAGACCACCATCACTATAGCTCCTGTGGCTTTTAAACATACACCGGGTCCTCGTAACAATGAACACGCACCAAGAGGAAAACAGACGTGACGAGCCATAGATCAGGCCACTCCAGCGGGTAACAACTTAACAGGTGTTACTATTTTCTCCGCCACTACGTGGGGACTGAATAGCTTTACTGTAATTGGCGATTTTACATGAGCCTGGTCATAAGTGGGGGACCAGGAGCAGTGCTGCTTGCTAAATAAATTGTGACCAAGTCCGCCCCCAACTTTTCCAAGTACAATGACGGTTAGAACCAAGCTTTGGCCTTTCTTTGTGCTCTCGCCTTGTTTTCTTAAGGGAACTAAATCCACTTTGTCAGCAGTTAATTGGAGGATGCTGCTTTTCTATTATGCAAATAGGAAAAGTTTTCACTTCATTTAAACAGAGCCACCTCTTCCGTTGGTTACGGGTAAAAGAGTAAGAAAAGCCCTTCAATGCCCCTGCTCTGTTCCCACACCTGCCTAAAGAGACATTTCTATCAAAGATATTCAGACTGGGTGGTCACAGTGTAGGGGTGAGTGATATGACCAAAATGTTATATTATGATATGAGTAATTTTATATCACGATATAGTTATTTTTTATTTTAATAAGGTTTTTATGATATCAAAGTTTTTGATACCATAGAATTTTCACAATTCTTGTCATCTCTGTTAATATCACAGAAAAACTAATACAAGCCTAAAAATTGAGAAAAACTCAATCTCATTGAATATAATTAACTAATTACAAGCAATAGGACAAAGAACTAAAATAAATAAATAAGAAATGCTACATACATTGTATAAATGAATCAAAAACACTGCATAGTTTTCACTGTGTAAATTAAATTTCATATTATTAAAGTTACAATTGTGATTTAGTCAAGAGCAGTGAGATTTTCTCTCACTGTTGTTTGATTAACATGAATGACAGACAGAAGGAATATTAGACTGCTGTCACTTTAAGAGCTGCCTGGATTCAACATACTGTTACACATGTTTTCTTTTTCAGCTGTTTACTTTCACTTAAGACCTAAATGACTGTTTTTACGAGGATACTTGCAAAGACGGGCATTTTCATACATATAAGTATGTGTATTTAACTGTTCAAGGCCAATAAAGCAACAAATACTCACGCGCTTTATGAGCAGTGGTTGTTTGCATTTAAATGGCTTAAAATCACTTGTTTTTAAATTGCAATACTTAAAAATGTGTGCAAACGATACATTTTCATGACCACAGTGCACAGCAAAGTGATGTGAGTGAATAACCGCCATAAAGACGATAGTCCAAAATCTCTACCGGTTAACGAATTTCTACCTACTGTAATCTACTGTAATCGTGTCTACTGGTATATTGCCCACTTCTATCACAATGGTTCTAGAAAACATGGAATCAGAATACTGAGATGTTAATAAGTTGTATGGAAGCTTGTTTGTTGCCATACTTATATTTCCCCTTGAATGGGGGATATTTATGTAATTTTGGCAACCAGAAACTTGAGAGATGCTTGCCAGATTGTAGTCCTTCTTTTGGAGCCATATTTAAAAAAAAAAAAATTAATAATACTTTTTTTTTTTTAAATCAATGTATAACTTATGATATATAATTAGAGCCCGACCAATATATCGTTTTGCCAATTTTATCGGCCGATATGAGTCTGTCGCAGATATATCAGTTTCGGCGAATATGCCGCCGATTTGCCACCAATATGAACATTTTTTTTACAGAACATAAAACACAGATAAAATGCTTGTATATGGTGTAATTACATAGTTTGTCAAGCAGAGCGTGCTCCATTGTTTACTACTGGCGACCTGGATGAAACACTTTAAAGCTTAAGTGTATAGAATACCATTGAAAATTTGAACGGCCATATCTCTGTAACGGACGCCGACCGATCTGGCGATACCGGGGGGCTACCGAGGTGCAGAGGGTGGCGTTCGAGAGGGCTCCTCGAGCTGAAGGGATCCCCCGAATTTGGTGGAGATCCGAAGCCGCATTCGCGAGATAATGACATCAGCCAACACTTTAACTTTAGTAAAGAGGTCTCTTGTTCAGGCTGCAGCATTCAAGCATTGTCTTATTCGACCGTAAGTGCCCTGCGAAGTGGACTTCACATGATATTCCGCCATGATTCCAGTTCCAAGGGAACGTACACGTTACATTCAAAGGGCATTAAAGTGTGCGAGATGTGAATTTAAATTGTATTTATTTACAGTGGTATATTATGTCACACTTCACACTTCTCTAGTAAGTTACGTCTGCGTGTGAAGACAGTAGTCCAAATCCGTGAATGAATGTTCTGAAGTGAAATAAACTTCAACGGAATAAAGTTGAATGGAACTGAATTGAAATAAAGTTAAATAAACTTCACCTTTACTGTTCAGTGCACTGATGTCAGACTCATTTTGGATAATAAAGTTTATTGTTAAATTGTTAAATGCCCTGCCTCCATTACATATCTTTGTCACGTCATTATAAGTGTTTGATCACCACATTTGAGTGATCATTGCAATAAATGTGTTTATGTATATATATATATTCTGTTTATGTATATACTATAGTATTCTATATATAGTACCAGTCAAAAGTTTGGACACAGGAATGGGAAAGAGTCCAAACTTTTGACTGTTACTGTACTATAATATACACAAAGAATATTGGCCGATATGTCGATATCGGCCTTTTTTACGTCCTAATATCCGTATCCGTATCGGCCCCCAAAAAAAACCCATATCGGTCGGGCTCTATATATAATACAATTAAATTCACTTATTTTTTTTTTCAATTTGATTATATATCTTGTTCACATCTGTCACCGAGGGTTGGGGTAAAGGGCTTAACCTATTTACAATCTGTGATCTTTCTGAAAGAGGAAGCACACCTGTCTAGACCACACGGAATCCCCCGTCCTTTCTTTTCTACAGATAGGAAAGGTCAGCAAAAACAGACAAAGCAACACAAAGGCAGTGGTTTTGTATTTTGTTTTGTTTTAACGGCACGTGAAAGTGGGCGCCTGCTCTTCACTAAAGCAGGGGGAAAAAATTCTCTACATTTTCGTAATTTCAATTTTTTTCCTCTGCACTGTCAGGGAAGAAAAATCGCATTCCTCTCAGCTGAGGAAAGTATAAAAGGAATGAGTTCTATAAATAAACAAGAAGGAAACGTAAGAAAGCAACAAAAGAGCAAACAACTGAGCATTTCCCTTGAGCCTGAAATTGTTCTTTTGCACAAATCTGCACAGGTACATTCCATGTGGTTGTTAGTACAATATGGTTATGCCAAATGCCCTTGTTTGGTAGCATTTACAAATTCAAGCATGAGGCTAAATATTTAACAAAAGTGTCTTGTTTTCATAACCAGGGCTCAACAATAAGAGGATTTTATTTCTGGTTAAGTTAAGATTTGTACTTGCCCTGACAATATTTTCAATGGTCCCACTAAAAAAAACTAACAACAACAACAAAAACGTATACGTCTGTCTGAAAAATTAATGTAGATACATTGTGCTTTTTTTTTTTTCTTTTTGGTAAATACTTTTTAATTAAATTTTCCATTTTTATTTTTCTATATCAAAAACAAAAAATGTATTTCTTGATTTATTAACATTTTTGCTATATTTTGGTATAGAATGTTTATTTAAAAGGTTTTAAATCTTTCATATATAAAGCAAGCAATAAATAAAAAAAATATATATTTATTTATTTACTTACTTGTTATACACACACACACACACACACACACACACACACACACTCTTTTGGGGGGTGTGTGACAATTTCCTCAACTGGCCTGAAACATTCTCACACTGGCTCCAGGCTATCAGACCTTCCTTATTGCCGAGCCATGATAACTAATCCAAAAGGACACAAATGGACACAAAAAGATAAAGAAAAGCCTCCTGGCCCATATCATAAGTAACAGAGATGATTTTAATTGTGGCGAAACAAAGCTTGTCCTAAACAAAAAGCAGCAAGCCTTTCCTGTCCACTGCAATGACAGAACACCTGCTGTTGGATAAGATAGAAATAAGTTTTTCAAAGTCGATGGTCACTATCTGCCATCCCAGCATCCTCTCTGCCTCCTGTTACCCCTTTTTTACGGTGTCCAGTCCAGCTGTGTTCCCCTTCTGTCTGCCGAATAGATTCCTCTCACTCAGTCTGTGGATGCCGTAATCTTTTTATTGTTGTTTTATACTATAAACATTAAAAGCCAGGAGAGCAGATGGCCCTCATATCGTCCTGCAGCTTTGATGAAAAGGCACCAGAGCAATATGGCTGAGAGGCAGAGTGTGTGTGTGTCTGTGTGTGTTAGCGTCACATATAGCGTACAGAAACCAGCAGGTGTGAGAGATGAAAAATCAAGTTAAGCTTAGGAAACAGCTAAAAGTTGTCAAAAAAGTTGACGATTCTGCGCAGGTGCCAATCGTAGAACAAATGTTTTTTTGTTTTTTTTTCTATTTTAGAATAGTGAACGTTTATTCTACTTCACTTATTCCCATGCCAAAAGTAGCTAGACTAAAACTCATTAGAATTTCTTTGGCTAATGGAGAGAATAGGAGGAGGTGCGAACAGGAAGGGATGAAGACATAATTAGTTTCCTTCTCCACAGGAGACGGTGCGTTGATGAGACAATGAACAACAGAATAATGAGCAAAAGGAGAACTTTTCCATCATCTTCTGGCCTTTAATCAAGTAAAAAATGGCCAGTCCCTAAAAAAAGGGATGCTATGATTTTTCATAATATTACGATTAATCTGATTTAAATCAATAACAAAAAATGTCTCAAATAAAATTTTCATACTGTACAATATAATGTACCATTTAACACAACTGATTTGAATGATCTGAAATAGTATTATGTTTAAATATTATCCATAACATGAAAATAATTATCAGCTTATCGGTACAAGACAGATTTTTAATATATATATATATATATATATATATATATATATATATATATATATATATATATATATATATATATATATATATATATAAATAAAATATTAAGCTGAATTTATATTATAATGTGAGAAAAAAGAGAGACTTAATATAAGAGATGTTAAACTAGCACAGTTTAGGTTGCCAGAAACAATGTTCAACAATACATTTTCAGCCAAATGCTATAATTGACCAATCAGAGTCTAGAGTTCCATACAACCATGTAATATAAGGATCTTTTCCTTACTTTACCACCAAAATGTACCACCTTTACTGTGAGTGTTTGACAAGCTTGACAAGGCTGTTATTAAGAAGTACGATATCAGATGTGCCAGTCCGCTGTTCAGTTTGGCACAGATTTGTGCTTGTCACACAGGCAAAAGACAGGGTTAAAGGACTTGCCGCTCTACAGCTGTATATCACATCCAAGCACACACACACTCACTTTAAATGCACATACACGCAATTTCTCTCTCACAGTCACACATTTTAAGAGTGAGCTGTTAAGGCGATGAGTTTGTTCTTGAGTGTGGTAGGTTGCGGCAGCTGGTCTCGGGCACCGCTGACACATATCTCAATTCAGCCGTGCACTACCACAGTACCTCCCCTATGATTCAACCCTTCTGCAGCAGGAAATGAAACACTCTAACCCCAGAACTGCATATCAGAGGGACACATGTTGCATGTAAACAGGAGGACAGAGTGGCACAGGTGCGTTTGTTTGTGCATGCGACTGTGTGAATATTTTCAAGAATGTTTGGCTAAAGAATGTATCAGGTTGAAGTTGTTAAAAAACATGCTCTGACATGTCCAAAAGCATAAGCATAATTAGGAATTGAGTCACAAGTTAGGAAAAATATTTAGAACAAAATAAGATTCACATTACCTCTTGTATTCCGTCTTCACGCAAGAAAAAACACACATGCTGCTACCCTGTACAGAAGCGCCTGACGCAATTGGCTGCTTCTGGGTTTAAAATATCCTCATAACCTCTTTATATCAGACTCATTGTGAGCTGAAACAGTTTTCTCAAAGCCTCTATGAATTATCCAGTCAGAATGTTCAATTAACGCCTGTCAGTTAGAACTGGCCATTAATAACCACCCGCCACGAAGGCCACCAGCATTATGTGACACTTCCATTTTTGTTCCAATTTATATTTCTCTGCTGACGGCACATCTGAGGACATTCAGGTGAAAAGGCTCGGAGAGTTCAGAAGGTGGTGACAATTACAAGGAGACTAAAGCCTCCAACTTTTATGCATGGTAGGCACTTGGAACTCGAAAAAGATTGATGCTAATTTGGAAAGTGTCTGATTCAAACAGACACTTTCCAAATTAGCATCAGTGTTTGCTCAGATAGAGACAATGCATTTGATAGCAAAAGCAGGGGTTTGAAGAGGTGGGAGGGGGGAACTTTGTCTGAAAACTTTGTTGCTTGCCTCACAGGAATCTAAATAATTGAGTGAGTTGGTATCCGCTCGTCTGACAGAGAGAAAAGATGACTTTGAGCAAGAGGGTGGTGGAGGGGAAGTTTGAATAAGAGACACAGAACAATGAAGTGAACCCAAATACATACAAGTTATGCTTTTCATACCTGCCTCACTCCCTCACTGAAAAACAGATGTAAAATAAGTCAATTTTTACTTTAAATGCTAGTAAATAATTGCAAAGAAACAGCAAGCAACACAATGTAATTTTGAAGCAGAAAGACTGAAATAGTTTTTTCTTGTAAAAAAAAATAATTTTTATTTAAATTTAACTAGTATTTTAAAATTGCTATTAAAGCCCTAAAACTAAGCATAATGCTGTTTTAAATTAGTATTATAAGTACTTATAAGTACAGTTAATCTGGCAAATCTCTGAACAGCCAGCTGTGCTTGATTTCACTTGTTGGACACTAGAAAGTCCTGCTCACATTCAATCCAACAGGTCCCTTCAAGGTGGCTGGCAAACGTCCCCTCCATCCCCTCGCTCATGCTGAGAGACAAGTGTAGATCTCTCTTTCTTTTTCTCTGTGTCTGTCTATCTCACTTCCGTGACAGTGGCCAGTTCAGAAGGACACACTGGAGCAGTGGCTGCTGGGAGTCTGCAGTCAGTCAAGCAGAGAAGATTCTGGGGGATTTGGGGGGCTTCGTTTGCCAGCAATAAAAGGCTTGCAACAGGATCCTCACTGAGATTAATGACCTAGATAGGCCACCGCAATGCCATTTAAATGGGAAAGTAATTAAAGTGCACCTTCCATGAAAATTATTCATTGCTGACGGATTGGGTGACGGACGAATCGCGAGGCATTCCGCACAATGCCACAGGTTAAGTGCCCAGAGTAAGGCCACCGAGGCCACTGTGAGCCAGACCACCAGCGATTTAACCACAGCTGTTGAATTGTAACGAACGGTCCAGCTCTTATCAAATTACCACAGACGGAATTACCAAAAGAGGGAAGACAGAAAGAGAGAGAGTGGCAAGGGAGAGAGAGAGAAAGGCCTCTCAGGTAACATAAAACGGCATACAAATGCTACAAAAGAGGCTTGAGGGATCTGCTTAACTAGAAAAATACACCACCTAGCACTGGCCGACTGGGAATCCCGGGAATCAATCAATCCATTCTGTTTAACGGCCCTGCCACAGATTAGGATTTTGCCGAGATCAATCAATGGCCTCATTGTTCCCCAAAGTGTGATTCTTCTCAGGTGTATTGAACGGGATCCATTTTGCAGTGATAACGTGTCGAAAAAGTGGCCGTATTAATTACGGGAGAAATGCAGGTAGGATCGTCTTTCAAGTCTGGGGAACAAGAATGCTTTTTCGCACTTTATAACGCTTGGCGTGACACATTTCGACCTCGCTTGAAGCTTGCAGAAGAAAACAAGCTCATTTGGGATCTCAGAGTTCAGCTTCATCTGAAGTATTGCGGCATTTATTATAAATGATTTATCTGTGGACATCATCATCATCGCCATATCATCAACGACAATGATCCAACGATCCAATCAATTCCTTACCTAATAATCACCTAATGTTTTCTTGTTTGAGAAGCTATATGTCACATTTTGAGAGAAAAGATCGCAGTTTCTATTTTTTCCGACTTTGAAACACAAGGAGCAACAAAACAGTTCCTGCTAATGCGGCCAGACTGGCCTGAACAAGAGAGAACATTTCTGTTATTTACTTCAGTCGTGCAGCTCGAAACACAAAGGTTCTTGAGATCAAAGTATGGCGCGAGCTTCAGAGCGTTTCTCCTCGAGAGATGAGAGGAAATAACCCGACTGGAATCTAGCAGCATTGGAAAAACCGGACTACGTATGGAATCCATGTGCCTCAACGAATAAAATTTCTTATTTAAAGCTATTTCCCCTCTAAGGCAGAAGATAAGAGCAGTGTAGAGGAGTACAGGGTTAATGTGCTTCCCTATCAAACACTTAAACAACTACACTTTGCAACATCCTAGACAGAGTGAGCCACTGTCAGAGGCAGCTATCAGCGGGCAACATGCACATCGTGCTCTTCTGACATGTAACCTAAGCATTAAAAATCCATTTCCACAGCTTCTCGCATTCCCTCGCTTTGATTCTGTTTACCACGCATGCTGTTTGCATCTAAAATGTGCGTTTCACATCTGGCTGCTGAATTCTGCGGTGTGGAAAGGGCTGTTCGGTTCCTGATTCCACACTGTTTTCCTCAGAAGGACTCTCCTGAATAAATATTAATGGTTATTCTTTGAGCTATTTCCACTCAAGAGCATTGGGAAGAACAATGGGTGTTGTTTAGACAGACACACAGAGAGATGAAGCGAGTGAAGGAAAGAGAGAGAGAGATAGAGAGAGACGCATCCGAGGGCATCTCAACAGAGATGTCAAGTGACAATAGAATGCTGATTGAAATGCTCTTCACCAAACTTCCCATGCAGTCCTCTAGAATGAGGAAAAAAAAGAATTGCCATTAAAGAGAGAGAGAATTCACATTCGTCTGCAGGGGGGATGGCAAGGGGTGTCAACGGAGGAAAAAAGAGCATTAAAAAAAAAAGAAATGATGATGATGAACCTGCCGATACAGAAGCAATCGCTATTTAAAACCATTTCATGGAGAGCAGGGAAGTAATTAGGCTTTGGAGGAACAATGAGTACTCTGAGTAGCCCCTCTCTCATACGGACACATCCCTTCTTCTGCTCTCTTTTTGTCGCTTATTGTGTCGCTCAGTAGTGGAAGGATTATTAAAGAGAGGATTCCTGAATTCCTCACCAGATGCATAGCCATCTGGATTCGGGCTCAGCACCTTTGCTTTCTGCTGTCCTTACCGTTTCTACTCCTACGCTTGGTGCCTGAAGCGAAGACTTATTCTCATGCAGATGGAGATGAGAGACGAGAGGGTCTCACCCCCCTCCCTCCCTCCTTTTCATCCATCCCTTGTTTTCTCTCTGCCTTGTCTTTCTTTGGTGCTTTTCTGCTGTTAAAGGTATAGCTCAATATAACGTTCAAAAGTTCAGGGTCAGTACATTTTTTTGAGTTTTTTTAAAAGTTTTTCACCAAGGTTGCATCAAAATACAGTAAATATTAACAGTAAAATTGTTACAGTTTTAAATAAATTTTCTATTTTAATATATTTAAAAAAATATTTATTCCTGTGATGGCAAAGCTGAAATTTCAGCAGGCTTCAGTGTCACATGATCCATCAGAAATCATTCTAATATGCTGATTTGGTACTTAAGAAACATTTCTTATTATTATTAATGTTGAAAAAAATTTGTTGTGCTGCTTAATATTTTTGTGGAAATCATGATACATTTTTTTTCATGATTCTTTGAAGAATAGAAAGTTCAAAAAGGACAGCATTTATATGAAACAGAAATCTTTTTTTTAATATTATAAATGTTTTTTTACTATCACTGATCAATTTAATGCATTCTTGCTCTTAATTTCTTAATAAAATAAATAAAAAAATCATACTGACCCCAAACTTTTGAACATGTAATGGGAAGGTGGGAAGGGTGGTTATATTTTGACGGTTTTGATATTAAAATAATACTGATGAATCTTTTTTTTTAAGATTTATTTTTGGCATTTTCACCTTTATTATGATAGGACAGATCAGAGCTGACAGGAAACTAAGTGGGAGCAGGAAAGGTCCTCGAGTCGAGATTCAAGCTCGGGACGTTCGTAGCGCAACAACGCTGTATGTCTGTACGCTGCCCACAAGGCTATCGGTGCCGACAAACTGATGAATCTTAAACAAAAGTATTTAATAATGTACATTAGATCAATTTTAATTCTTGCTCCTCAGCCCAAATACTCTTCACATTTCTGTTCTCTCTTTGGAAGAGCTTAAAAAGATGCCATTTTTTCTACTCTGAAGGCCTTGATAAAGTCATCAGTGTTAATGAGTGTCCTGCTCTGTCTGACCGGCCGGCAGCTTATTGTTTCAGGAAGCTCCATTCTCGCCCATTATGAGGTAGTCATCCATTGCCGTGGTAACCCAGGGGTAAAATTGCACCTGTAAGGCTCCGGTGAGCAGAGAATTGAGCATGCTCAGATAGGGTTAAATTTTTCCATCTCAGCTCTAAACAAGGGGCTGATTGTCCGGGACTCCTATCGGTTTGCCATCACAGTGAGCTTATTGTATTCAAATGGAGCCTGTGTTTAATTATTAAAGGTGAATCTTTAAATATATGAGTAATTGAGTGGGCAACCATTTAATTTTCATTCAAATGTAGATACGTGCAAAGCTAGAATCAAGGACGTGCAGTTGATTTGTTCATTCGGGAGTCCTGTATAATTAGATCGATTTCCCTGACCACAATCACATGCATTTCTTAGAGCGACTTAGAAGATAGATTCCTGTGTTCAAAATCAGCTGAATGAAGCACAAATAAATGTTCATTTAAATTCTGTTGCTAATAATGAAACATCAAAATGGCGAAAATCCAAAACATCATTGGAAGACTAGTTGAATTGTCAACCATATAGACCCATTCCTAGCTAGAATCTATTCACATTCAAATGGGAAGTTTATATTCTGTCCTCCATTTTTGGCCTACTCTGTAGTTTGAAAGACATGAAAAATGAAACCGGTAATACTGGCACTACAGAAAACAGGGCTTTACTAATATATTTTCTCAATCTGACAATAACTAATGACTAAATATTGCCCAGGGTGGCTGGTGTAATTGTCTGTTGTCAGTATGCCAGAGATAATTACGGCCGGCTCTCACTTTGAGACAAGGGTCTTTTCTCCCTCTCTCTCTCGGTCCCTTATCTCGCTTTCTCTCTCTCTCGCCCGCTCCTAACCTACCAAGGTGTCCGCGTGTCCTTGTGGCTCCTTACTCCAGCGAGTGTCTCTGTCACAATCCCTGTCATGAAACATACATCATCCCCTCTCCCCTTCCTCCTCGGCTCCGTTCCTCCCTCATTTTACTGGCTGCCGGTCATTATCGCCTCTCCCTCTGTGTCTCTTCTCTTATCTCTCATTTCTCTTTGAACACGTGCATGCATGAGCTGCTTGTGTTATCCTGTCACTGACCTTGTTTTGTTTGCAAACCATAAAAACAACAAAAATGCAAATGAGAACTTGAGTTTTGAATGCAGGTGGTGAAACACTAGGGATGTACAAAACTACACACTGTCAGAGTCTGTAAGTTACCTGAATGACTGGATGACTAATTGGTCTAGATTAAAAATAACCTTTTTTTGTATTTCTTTGACAGTGTTTACATAAAACACGTTTCTGCATTCAAAAATAGCTGAACTAAGCACAACAGAATGGAACAGGAAGCAGGATACTCAAAACGCGACACAACAGCCAAAAAGTCTGTCTTGAAGATCTTTGCGGTGGTGCTTTACTTAGTATGGTGTCTAGATAAGAATAACATATAATCTAGATAAAGAGAAAACAGACTACATATTTAAGATATTTAATATTATATATTATGTAGACAAAAAGAGATAAACTAGTCAACATACCCTAGTGAAAAATAAATATACTAAAATGTATTCGAAAAACATGTATTTCATGCTAAGTATACTACGAATGCATTTATGTATTTAGGTACTTAATAAAAAATACCCTGCAATTGTACTTTTAGTATACTAAACTGGTATACTTAAAGTCTGCTAACTTAGAATAACTCATTTTGTGCTTAATGCACTTTAATTAGTGCTGAAGTCTAAATAAAGACATACTGAAATATATTTGAATGTGTTAAAGTGGAACTATTGCAAGTTTACTTTAGGTACACTTTAAATAGCTTGCATTTAAAGACCGATAATATTCAAAGATCATACAATCCTCATCAATAGTGACATTAAAACACATTTTAGCGTTAATATTAAGAAATGTGCATTGTGTGCAAGTAGTACTCCAAATAAAGTTTAAATATAACTTTTATATCAGTAAGTCTCGAGCAATACGTCAGTAAATATGTTTATAGATTTGAACTATACTTAGTATGAAATAAATGAATTTTAAATATATAACTTTTTTACTAGGGTATTCATGTCTAGATATAATTATTACAAATTTTCTAGATAAGTAGGTCTAGATAAACTAGTCAACATATGTCTAGATAAAATATTATAAAATTTTTAGATAAATCATATAATATAATGATAAATTTAGAAATATATAGAAAAGAATGTAATTTTTGTAAATATTGGGCAAAATATTTTCTAGACTAACAAAATAAATAAATAAATAAATCTTGATAACCCAGTCAACATATGTCTAGATAAATTGTTATTTTTTATTAGCAAGTGAAAAAACCTGGATAAAATACATTTATATTTAGATAATATATATATATATATATATATATATATATATATATATATATATATATATATATATATATATAATATTGTATATTATATAATGGATTTAATATTTATTTTAGTAAATATTTATTTAAAAAAATCGAAATAAACTAATCAACATGCCTAGATAAAAAATATTATATATTATCTAGATGAAAAAAAAGTCAGCTTCACTAATCGACTAGTCGGTTGTTGGACGACTAGTCGATTAGTCCCATTGTGACCATCCCTAGGTAACATATCAGATACAGTGGGATCTCTAAACAACAAAGACTCACAACAAAACAGTCAAATACTGTATGTTTTCAACACTGCAGTCTATGCACTGCTGAAGCGCGGTGCTAAGCTATCACTGTCTACTAACCTCTTGTTAATGACCAGAAACAGTATGCATTTGAAGGCAAATTGTATTTCATGGATGCTTGGGCATGAAAGAGAAATCTTGTTTTGCAGATCCATAAAAAATAGTTCATTAAAAAAAAACTTGCATTTCTCTAGCATGTGCAGTCTCAGAAACAGCTCTTAAATTATGGCCAACTCCCAAGAGAGAGCAAGCGTGAGAGAAAGAGAGAGAAAGAGGGAGAGCCAAAGACAGGCAACCACTCGTCGAGCTAATAATGTTTGCGGCCATGACTTCAGCACCAATGCAAGCATTTGCCACCCATTTAATTTCAGGGGATAAAGTGAAAGCTCATATCATTTATCAAGAATTCAACAAAGAGTCTTGCGGAAATGTCAACCATGGTGACTGTAAGTGATATTTAAAGATGGTGGGTCTTCTGGCAGACAATATAAACTAAAGGGGAAACGAGAGAGGTATTGTGCGTGACTTCTACTATTTATCATCTGTTGCTGGTCACCACTGTATCGTCGCCACAAAACCACAAATTATGAACTGCAGGAACACGGTTGGCAGATAATTTGTTAAATTATCCCAACGGCCGTAAGTACAGAAACGAGAATGTGCCAGCTGGAAATTATAAAGGCTCGAGATGAGAGTGCCGTCCATCCAAGCAACACATAAAATATGCATCCAAAGCACATCAGAATAGTGTCAAAAACCTAACAGCCGATTAGCCACTGGAGTCCAAACCTCTTACCTGCTTGGCTGGTCGCGATGCTGACGGCCGCAAACAGTCGCTGGGTACGGCTGAGGTCAGACACGCCGTTCACGGCCTCGACCTCAAAGGTGTAGTTTGCGTGAGCTAACAGGTCGGTGATAGTGACGTAGGTGTCCGTTAATCCACTCTGCTGTGGCGAGTAGCCAACGTTGCTCCCGCAAGGAAAGCACTCTTCCGGCTCCCAGGTGCAGCGGCGGCATATAATCCGGTACGTCACATCGTTACGGCCGCCCGTGTCGGCCGGAGGGGTCCACTCTAGGCTGACGGTGGTGTGGTTGATGTTGTAAAGCATGTTCTGAGGAGCTGATGGTGGCCCTGTAGTAAGAAAAGAGGGGGATGCTTATATAAACATGTGACTTATATTTAATAGCACTCTAGATTTCTCCTCTTTCGTTTCTCGAGACAAAAACGCCACGGAAATATGAGAAATCTGGGCCCTTGGCAAATCTTGACATGCAATTATACCATAACCTAGATACATAGAGATGTTATGCTGAAGAATGCCGGGGAGTTGAACTTGAGCGCTGCCAAGGTCAATGTAGACCAGGGATGTAGCAAAACAATGAAACGGTGAACAACGAGATACTGTTTCAAGGTAGAAAACCTTGAGATAAGACCATCTTGGTACTCATCTGCTCGGTAGCATTTCATTACTGAGCCAGGGAGTTATGAGTATCCTGTGGAAAGAAAAGAGGTGATACAATTGGCAAAACACTTTTTTTTTTTGGACTGCCAGGGTGACAGGGAGTCTAAGCCATGGAAGACATGGAGTCTGAGTCACTTCCAGAATTTAAGAGTCAGATCATGAGCGAGTTGTCGCCCCGACAATAGCAACAGCGCAGGATTCCGCTCAGCCTACAATAACCAGCTCACAGACGGATGACCACAGTGGAAAACAACCCATCATCCCCTAATCCCCGCCAGTGCCAAGGAATCTGGCACGTCTCATAAAGCAATGATTTATACTTTGCTACTTTTATCCAACCACCAAGCCCTTGCTTTTATCACCCTAATGTTTTTATAACGGCACTGCTGCCTGTTCAATATCTCTTTTATTAGAACTTGTCTTTGTGATGGTCTTGCATCATGGGTTTGCCGTTTTGGAGAGGTTTGATTTTTGTACCTCAAAGTGAAATAGTGTCCCGTACATGTCCACTGGTGTGGAGCTGAATAGGCGTTTTCAATCTGTTCTCTAGAGGAGCTGAGCGACAGGCTAGCCAGAGGGATTGTGGGATTGACAACAGAGCAACTGGTGAGCATTTCAAAAAAACAAGAAATGTTAGTAAGAGGTGAAAATGTCAAAATCTGCTGATAGTTTTTATTGATTTTTGTCTTTTTGTAGTTTATAGATTATTTATAAAAACAGTCGTTCACCAAAAATTTAAATAAATAAATAATTATTAATAATAATATAATAATTAGATTTCAAATGCTATTTGCAAGCTTTGGGCAATATTAAAACTATACTGTTTTGTTTACATAAAAACTAAAACATTAAAACTAAAATTTATCATTTTGTCATATTATTTTCATGTTCTAGAGGATAATCGATAAATGGACATTGTTAAACTTCAAAATAAATTAATAATATATTAATATATAAGTACAATTAATAAATAAAAATAACTATAATATAATGGACAGTATGAAAAATGGTACTTATTTTGAGATTTGCTTTTGTTAAGGCAGAAATGTTTAATATTACATTGAACTGTATTATTAAATTATTTTAATAATGATTATTTTAAAATAATTCAATTATTTTACAAACAGTTTTACAAATGAATTTTAAGTGAGTGTTAGAGGATGGCAAAAGTAATCTAAAGTAGCGTAACTGAGTAAGAAATATCATCCGATGCCAGTAAATTAAATATTGTATGTCTAATATGACCTGATACATGTTATGGTACCAGTACATTTTACATATACTGTCTATATTGTGTAGTATACTTTGGGCATTCTGAAATAAAGTTTGCATTTTTACATAAGTGATGTCAGGGTCGTTTTGTCGCTACAAAACGCTGTCAGTGTAAACGCCCCTTGAGTCATGTGTCACCAGTGCCGCCTGTCTGCAAAACTGTGGACATTTACTAACAAAACACTCACTGCATATGCATGAGGGGAAAGAGCAAGCATTAGAATTGTCCGAATAGTTAATATGACACTTAAATTTTGCTCCTCATTAAAGCTAATGGCACACACATCCATCCATATTCATCAAAGTAGGAGGGGAACGAGTGAACGGAGGAGATGAAAGGGCCACCTGTGGCAGGTGAAGAGATGTGGTCCGTCTCTCCATCTCTCTCTTCTCTGTATCTATCTCTCAAGCTCCAAGCACAACTTCACCTACTGATGCTAATGATGTCCCTCCTACTCTATTCCCCTCAGGGAGAGTCGCAACACACACACACACACACACACACACACACACACACTCATCCTCCTGAGACTTTAGCATTCTATTTCTATGGTTACCTGTAAGAATAATAATAATAACACTAATGGCTCCATTTGGCAGGGCCTTCTCATTCCGCTCTTGAGTGGCAGAGATCAAGGGATTGTTTATCTTTAAATGGACAGCTGAGACAGGAAGGGACTCAAGTCAAGCTGTGATTGAGCATATCTATTCATGCAACAAGATAGCACTGAGATGAATCACTATTGGAGAGGTACTATTGATTTAATTCTCGCAAAACGTTAAATAAAAGCACTGTAATCTAATAACAATCCATGATGTTGTTCTAATTTCATGATTTGAGGCTTTGTACAAAACTGCCCGGTCTGTCAATCACTTAATGCACAATGTTTTTGTAATGAAGGTACGGTAGCTTCAAGGGAAATTGGTATTACACGTCTTACAAGGCACCACGCCTGATGATCTAGATCAGATTCATTTGAGTTTTAGATATATCAAAGCAAATATTTAATGAATGAAATAGATATTTCTCTACTGCAAATGCAAATTTTCTTCTTTTTTGAGTACAGGGTGAAAACAATGAGTATAGAGTGAAAACAGCTAAAGCAACATTTTCCTGTCGAGTGTACATCTGGCAGAGATGTTCACGAGTCTTTAACTTGGAGTCCGAGTCAAGTCTGAAGTCTTTGAAGCTGGAGTCTGAGTCAAGTCTCGAGTCTTTGGTCACAAGTCCGAGTCGAGTCTCAAGTCATTTAATGGCTCGCTAAAAAAAATCCCATTCATAGTCCTCATGTATTGAAATCTTCCTATTTACGAAGCTGTTTTATAGGCAATAGACAAAATGTATGATCTATGATATGCTTTTTTTTTTTCTTTTTTTTATAAAAAAGAAGTGTTAAGATGTAAGATTAATGTACATCCAGCCTGTTACTGTTTAATCTATTCCCATGTTCAAAACTGTTTTTCTGTAATCAAATTATATAATAAGATAATAAGTCCTATCTACCATGACACATAAGGAAATATGTGACACATATAACAAAACCATACAAATCAAGTATTTCTTTTTGATAAAAGTCAGGGGTATTCAATTAAAGTTCTTTTATATATACAGTATATGTATATATATATATATATATATATATATATATATATATATATATATATATATATATATATATATATATATATATACATACATACATACATACATATATTTATTTATTTATTTATTTATTTTATGTCTTTTTACATGTATTGTACTTTTACATTTAGATCCATGCGAGGCCATATGACAAAAAGCACTGTTTCTGTTCAGGGTTTTCCTCCTGAAATCTATACTATTTAAATATATTATAAGCATTATCTACTAAAAATGTCTACAATAGTCAAAACTTTCTCATCTTGAGCAGAAAAGAAAGATAACCAGCAGTTTCAAAGTTTAAGTTCTATCCTAGCCATCTAACAACAAATTTCCCAATAATAATTACATTATTCTTTTGAAATGTTCTTAGCCTACAGATCAATCCCAGCAGGCACCAGACGTCTATGTAACGTCAGGTTGACGTTGGACATGACGTCGGACAGATGTTGCATTTTGGTTGAAAATGAAAATCGGGTTGACGTCAATATTTGACGTTGACTTAACGTTGGATTTTGGTTGCACAACCTAAAAACAACCAAATCTCAACGTCAGCTGACGTCGGTATTGGACATCAGTTTAACATTGACAATAGACGTTGAATTTACGTTGAATTTTGGTCACCCGACGTCGCAACCAAAATTTAACCAAATATCAACGTCTTATGACGTTGTGTGCCTGTTTTGTGCCTTCTGGGATAATGCTAAATGTAGATCAGAAACATCTTGTCACATCTGGTTTGAACAGTCATAGGTTATTGAGAGATAAATAGATAGTAAGAAAAATAACTAGATTTGCAGCATTGTTTCTGTTGTTGTTAAAATAACCGTGTCATCCATCCGCAGCTCATAAACTTGGCGCCGGCGTGCATCCAGAGAGAGAAAGAAAGCGCACAGAGCTAAAAGGGCTTGAATTAAGCGCATTTGGCTTTAGATAAAAATACCAGAGTATATAGCGCTGAAAGATATATGCCATAAACTACGCTTGTTATGTGATCCGCTCCGCTGTTTTGACACGCTGCTCACATAAAATGGTGCTGCTGTTACGGCTCGCGGTCCGGATGAATGCCGGTGTGCGGATGCGGTCCGCCTTTTGAAAATCAGTTATAGAAATTGTATTTAAGGATAAAAGACTCGAGTTGCTTTTAAAATATTCAAGAGTCCTTTTCCTCGAGTCGAGTCAAGTCTGGAGTCATTTCAGGTCGAGTCTGAGTCAAGTCTGAAGTCTATAAAAATGCGACTCGAGTGCAACTCGAGTCCGAGTCACTAACTCGAGTGCCCATCTCTGACATCTGGCGTCTGGAGAGTCCTGCAGTCGTCTTTTTTTCATACACTGTTGAGAGCATCATCGTCTGCTGGTTAACAACAAAATGCCCTCAGAGTTTACTGCTCTCATTTGCTCTTTCACACACGAGTGCATATGTGTTTCTATATATGTAATCTGTCATCTCCTCTGCAGTCTGCTTTGAGACTGATTCTGCAGGGACGCTGGAGGAAGTCTGGGGGAAACTGGGACAAATATCTGCCACAGACAGCTTGATTCTCTACACCACAAACCAAACTATTCTTTTAATGGGTATGGAGTTTGCTTAAAGCCCGTGTGCACTCTTTCACACTCATTCTTTTCTGCTTTCCCCTTGAACCTTCTTTTAATATAAGTTTTTAACCCACACTTTATAGATTGCATAACCTCAAACCTCCCACAATCTGCTCACAGAATATCTGATGAAGATTACACACAAAACTGCTAACTTCTCTTCTATTTTTTTCTTGTGTTTTCTGTACAGTCGTTCGTGGAAAGGGCCGTGCCATATAAATGATTTTTTTCCACAGCGGTCTATTGTTGCGGTATAATCTTTTTCGGATAAACTCGCCCTTAAATGGCACGTAAAAACAAAAAATTTGACTGATCGCTTTATATGCAGATCTTTCCCTGTATAAGTAGACTTTTCTTGGCCAGAATAAGCTGCAATGTGGACCAGACTATAAGCTTTTAGTCAAAAGTCTGGCAGATGAGATTAAGTGACACATTTCTAACAGTGATTTTGGAGCTGAATATCCTTCCAATCCAAAAAGTGACATAATGAATTTGAAAAAAGATAATAAAATCATCTTTGAAATCAAGAAAATGTGGTCACGATTCTTACCCTTGCTGTTTTCCTGTGAGAGAATGTTAATTAGGTCAACCTGCTGATCTTGTGTGTATGTGTGTGTGTGTGTGTGTGTGTGTGTGTGTACTGGTATATATGGTTTATGAGGACACAAATGGGTATAATGACATAGGTACTACAACGTAAACATGGTTTATGAGGACACTTCCTGGATTCCTGCTTAACTCAGGAATCCAGTTGTTATCTGCACATTGAGCAGCTCTTGGCTGTCTTAGTGCTACTCCTTGGAAAATCTTGTCATTTACTCACCCTCAAGCCATTCGAAACCTGTATGACTATTTTTTTTTTTCTGTGGAACACAGAAGGTGAATTTTAGATATATCCTATTTTCAATTTAATGAAAGGTCATGGCTTTCATGTAACATTTTTGATGACTATATATCTTTTGCAGTCAATATTGGAGTGAATAATGACTTAAATTTTGGTCTGCTTGTTACACAAAAGCTAACATAGTATATACTCTTCCATTAAAAAGATATTGTAATATTTTTTAAAGAAGTTGTATAAAAGAAAAGCATTTATCATGTAACAATGAAAAGTTTTTACTATCACTTATGATCAATTTAATGCAACATGAGCCCAAAACCTTTAAAAGTTAGTGTCTATACCAGTTGTATTTATAGTGCTTTTTTGCCACAGAAGAGAGAAAGTCATACTGGTTTGGAATGACATGAGGGTGAGTAATGAGATTTTGATTTTTTGAGTGACTATCCTTTTAAGACTCACCACACTAATGAGGATCCCAGAGGGCCACTACTTGTGAACCGTGTTTAAACAGTCCAGCCACTAATCCTTAATCTACAAACATGGCACCTGAACTTTGGCCTCACTTGTACCAAGCACCATGGATAGATTGAAGGATGGAGTCAGAGAGAGATTTGTGAGAGAGGCTGGTTTTATTACTGTACTCTTTCCCTTAGCAATTGTGGGAAAAAAGAAAGTCTCACCCTCAGGGACACGTCAACGAATGGAGGTGACGATTCCAGAGGGTTGAAGAGAGCTGAAAAGAGAGTATGTAGGTTATGCGCTCCCACTTTCTCTTACTTTCTTTCTCACTTTTTCAATGTCTCCCGCTCTTCCTTTTCCTCTTTTTCTCTCTGTCACAAAGTCCCACCCTCCTACCGCCCCTTCCAGACCTTCACTAGTGCCGACACCATGCGCAGCTGTCGAGTGATTGATGTCATCCTCTGAAAGCTGTCAAGAACTCCACTCTTTCATGCTATCTAAAAAGAAAAAAAAAAAACTTCTCACACACGCAGCAGGCTCGCCTAAGTATCGCCCATTTATCTTGACGCCTCACAGGTTGTGGTAAACCGGGTGAATTTATGCCTTGCCACTGGGATTATTTTGTGCTGTAGCTAAAATTCTCATATAAGTGAATATTTCTGAAAAACTTTTTTCTTCCTTTCAACAATGACAGACCTTTCTTCAAGTGAATATTAATTCCTTTCACTCTGGAAATCTGAATTTCATTAAGGCCGCTCTTAATCCGTGTTCTGAGGAGCTGAGTGCGTATTGACAGAGCTTAAGATTCGGTAGGTTTACACCTCGCTCATTTAAAAAGCTGTCCATCAGGGTGTTTATTCAGTGAATGTAAATTCACCCCCAATTACCATTCAGTTCCATGCGGCTTTAAATCCCAAAAAAAAGAAATCTTCATCCAGACAATTCAGATGGTCACAATAACTTAATCCCGAGATAATTAAGACAAGTCTGGTGAGAACAGTATTTTGCATGCACAACACTTCAAAAGAGACGCGATTTATGTTTGTTAAAAGTTTTTTGTTTTACCCCCTTGATTTGCATTTTTTTCCCTCTAGTCACATCCTTATTATCCCAAACTCTTGCCACATCCTTTATGACTCACTGTGATTTAGAATCCTCCCTTAATTCTTTGTGTATCTGGATTCCTTCTTTAACGTTATATCTTTGTGATTTAACAATGCATGGTGTTGCCTGTCGTTCACTACTGTCCAAAAGTTTGGTAAGATTTTTTAATGTTGCTATATTTATTTGATCAAAAATACAGTAAAAACATTAATATTGTGAAATGTTATTACAAAAAATATATATTATTCTTAGTGCTGTCAAACGATTAATCGTGATTAATCGCATCCAAAATAAAAGTTTTTGTTGACATAATATATGTGTGTTTGTTTACTGTGTATATTTATTATATTTATAAACACACATACAGTATATTTTTTAAATATTTACATGTATTTACATTTATATATTTATGTAAGGAATAATTGACGACGGGCCGTTGAATTATTAGAAAAATAATGCACACCCGAGGTGGTGATGCGGCCACAACGCGAAGCGGAGTGTGCATTATTTTGATAGCAGACTAATATAGTTAATACAATTAATAACTAAGTTATGAGAGGAGAAAGAGAGAGAGAGAGAGATTAACGTTACCTCTGTGAGTCTGTGCGTCTCTCAATAGTGTTCGGCAGCAATGTCTCTAGTTATAGTGAAACTTTAAGTTCATTTTCTTACGAACAGCGCCTTTGTTGTTACCTCACTTGTGAGAAGTCATGTAGTTTTTAAGTTGTTAAACTATGTTCCTGATGATAAAATCGTCAGAGTAGTTAACGTGTGTGCAAACTGTCTGTGAGGGAGAGAGAACGGGAGATAGAGTATGTGCTTTCCGTACATAATAAAACGTAATTTTGTGGCAAAAACATGGACATGATCTGTCGTTTTTATCCTTTTGTTTACTATATTTATTTGTTTGGCCAGTGTCGTTGTGGGTTTTGGTTCTTTTGCTGTAAGGACCATTGAAATAACTCAAATAATTTGCCGAAGTGATATGGTCAAGTCAAGACCTGCCTGGAACTACGTTCACCGCGCGTTTCCCTGAAAATAATTGCACACCTTAGAACGTTCGTCAGCCAATCAGATTCAAGCATTCAACGGCCCCCGTAGTATAAATTCTTATAAATTTATATTATATATAAATATATTTAATATATAAACATAACATATTTTCTTAAATATATACGTGCATGTGTGTGTGTATTTATATACATAATAGACATGTGCCGGTATTCGGTAATGCGATATATCACGATAATGAATATGCACGGTATTGTTATTGTGGGCACTTCAAAATACCGAAAATAATTATTTATTAAAAATTATTCCGAATTTTGAATGCATGTTAAAAATACTTTTCCCATTAACTGGTTAAATGCACAACACCGCTGTAAGCTGCGTGTGCACTCTGATGTAAACAAGCACGGATTAGAAGCACATGGCGGAACGCGACGCTCTGGATGAAAGTGCACATTCTCTCTCTGACAGCAGAGGGCGCTGTACAGCAGAAATGCAGCCGTTACCCCGGAAACCCATAAATAAAGCAGCTGCTACTTTCTAAAATGTATTTAAATAATTAAAGCTGCAGTCCGCAACCTTTTTTGGTTAAAAATGATCCGAAATCAATATTTGAGAAAGTACATAACCAGCCAGTGTTCAAAACTATCGCCTTACTTTAGCCCGATTCTCAACGGTTAGCTTATAATAATGTTTTCTAATTTGAGTGGCATGGGTAGGTTTCCGCGGGAAATTCGAGCATGGCACTGCGTCATTACGTCACATCTGTAAACATGAAGAAGTTTTCCCGGCTACTAGGCTATGGCACGTGAGGATCCTGCAGGTGGTGGATCATTTATAGCCTTTTCTCACAGCAGCTCGAACAATTAAACTTATCATTTTCATGGCGGATTGTAATCCAGAAAGGATTATGTGTTTATGAAACACATGTGAATGAAATTAAATTATATTCCAGTTTTAAATGTGGTTCTGATTACAGATAGCCAATGTGGGATTACACAAGTTTTTGTATTTTAAATAGAACCAGCTTGAAAGAAGATTAATTTGCTTTTTGGATTAAAAGAATTTCTTATGAAATTTGAATGGTATGACAATTAGATATTAGACTGTACAGAAATTTAAATCTACACGCTAATACTATACTCATAGTCACGCAATGCTGATGTTGTTAACATTAATAATTTGAGAACAAAGTATAATAATAATACTTTGCACAGTTAGATGTGATATGAGCTAACTGATCTTTAGATTTAATCACTGTTGGTAGCGCGATTTATTGTAATGCTTTTTTCCTCAGTTGGGCAGAACAAACGTGGCAGACTTGTTACTTCCTTGTTAAGATGGCAAATTACGGTGAAAATTCTGATTTGGGTCATATATTCCAAGACATAGGCAGTAAATATCCACACCGGTGCAGTGACTGACAACTACACATTCACCTCAAAACATTAGATTCATCCGCGCTGGAGCCCTGCTGCCGGAACACCGGATCACAACCCCGCGCACTGAAGATAATTCCGCAAGAAACAATTCCAGGTTGTCAAACATAGAGGGCGACAAAGAGGTAAAAGTTACGGACTGCAGCTTTAAATAGACATTCAGGTTTTTGTATTCGCAGTGGTGTTCATCACAGCGCTAAATACTTTAATATTTAGACTCAATAGGCTATTTATTTTAAAACTTTTTTACATTTTAATCTGGACTACAACATGCCCTAGATATTGTTTGAAAGTGTTTTGATTCTTTATTGTTCAGTCACACTTTACATTAGGGTTTCATTACTTAACATCAGTTAATTCATTAGTTAACATAAACTCCCAATGAAAAATTCTTCTAAACATTCATTAATTTTAGCTAATTCAAATAAATAATAATTTAATAACACGTTGTTAAAATCAAAATAATTATAAACTGTGTTATCAACTGGGTTTTTTTTTTTTAAATGAAGCCGAGCTAACATGAACTAAGAGTTGTATTATTTTTAACAAAGATTAATAACTTCTGTAGCAAATGTAGCTTTTGCTCATTGATAATGTTAATGCATTAACTAAGGTTAACTAACGAGATCTTACTGTAAAGTGATACCTATTGGTCTTTTAATTCTTTTGCACTTTAATCTGTGTAAAATATTTAACTTTATACATTTTTTGTGTATTGCTTTATTGTATTTAAATGTTCAGATATTTTTGTTATAGGAAAAAAGTTATTAAACCTGTTATACTGTATGACGACAACACTTTTTTGCAACTAAATTTAAATACCGTGATAATACCGTATATCGTGATAAAAGCATTAGCAATTAATCGCAATATGAAAATTTGATACCGGCATACCCCTAATACATAATAAATATAAACAGTACACACACATATATTTCATAAACAAAAACATTTATTTTGGATGCGATTAATCGCGATTAATCGTTTGACATCACTAATTTCTATTTGAATATATTTTAATATATTTTAAAATGTAATTTATTCCTGTAATTGCAAACCTTTCCAGCAGCCATTCTTCCAGCAGCCATTCCCCAGTCTTCAGTGTCACATGATCATTCAGAAATCATTCACATATGCTAATTTAGTGCTCAAGAAACATTTCTGTTCTTTGTGAATTAAAAGTGTTACTTTCTTTCTAAAAGTGTGTATCTTCTCTGTAGTATCTCTCATACATCATACATACATCTTTAATTTCCACATTGTACAACTCGCATGACTTCACCATTAATATTCCCTCTGGAAGCCATAGAGAGAAACTACATGACTCTTAATCCCTGCATTCTGTGTGCGACAGAGTAACAACAGCCAGACCGTGGTCAGGGGAGTAACAGATCTGATGTGTACTTGGAAGGAAAGAGAAAGAGAAAAGCAGCGGAGATGAGAATAATTGTGTGGTGAATTCGAGGCCTGTGTTTTCTCTGTTCTCTGATTGGGGGGCAATGGGCAACAATTAGACTGGCGTGTTTTAGTGTGATCCTCTCCTTTGGAAAGCAGCGGTGAGACAAATGTGGGGGAGTTACTGTAAGAATGAAGAAATGAGGGTGGATACAGACTGGAAAGTACTGTAGAGGTAAAGCATAGTTGAATGATTAATGCATGACATATGTGTCATCATAGGATAGGCTGCACATCTGCCCTGATCCACAACAGCACAGCTAGGGTCTAATATGTTTCTCTCATCTACACAAATTCATTTGTCATTCTCTGTTGTCTCTTGTAGCATCATAGCACAATTAACCAAATTAAAATCATCATCAAATGTCTTTGTACAATAATTAAAAAACAAAAGGGCCCCAGGATGTGACTCAAGATATAGATAGATAGATAGATAGATAGATAGATCTATGTCATTTTATAGCTTTTTGTCCTTCAGATATCTATGCAGTGTCTTTATGAGATGTTTAAGGTTTCATACTGCAGCTCAAATCACAATGTTTGATAAAAACTTGCAATAAAAGTTTTTTTTTTTTTTTTTCAGTATCGTACAGCCCTAATCCTTGCTTTAATGCGCTCTCTCCATCTCATTGTCTTCAGGAAGTGAAGCACATCCTGGGATTCTACCTGATTGAACCTGTCCTTGTGCATATTTCCAGGTAGATCGACTCGCCCTGAACTCCCTCCCCGCCTTTTTTTACCCTTGTCTGGCCTGTATAAATAAGTCATCAATGGCTGTGGAATAGACATGTAATTCAAAAAGAGAGATGGCCGAGGAGAGGAAAGAAGAGGACAGGTGGTTATTTGAGGGGAGGGAAGGAGAGGGAAGTACTGCTGAGACCTGCTTCCGTTCGTTCCGACTGTAATTACCGGAATCGTTATGCCCATTCAAACTGAATCCAAACACCTGCCTACTTAGATTTTTGAGCTAAGTTGATTTTATTATTTAAAAAAAAAAAAAAAAAAAAATCATGCTAAACAAAAACTGTAAGACTGGATTTATAATTTCTTATACTTAAATTAAGTAAAAAGCAGTTAAAACATGTATTTTTTTTTTTCCGTATTTTGCCTTGGGCACCAAGTGAGCCATGACTGCCACAGCGCCCCTCAAAATACAGAAGTGCCTGTCGCCTCTGGTAATTAAAATCTCACCTGACAGGAAACTGCTTGGAAGTGGGAATGAGATATGTCTGTTTGCAGATATAAAGACATATATAGAAGGGAAAGAAAGAAAAGGAAGAAGACCAGAGATTGACAAACAGCTCACTCACTAGTGCAGGCGACAGATGGGGGGTCGGAGAGGGCTCTGTAGTAGCCGTCCTCGCAGTCACATCTCCATGAGCCCTCTCTGTCGTTATAACTGTGTGCGGGACAACGGGAACACTGAAGATCCTGAGATGAAGACTTGTAGAATCCACGACCACAGGCTGGATGGTGATGGAGAGAAAGACAGAGAGAATTAGCATGTGTTCACATTTTGTATTATCTAGTGTTTGGATCAGACTGCCCCTTAAGCATTCTCAGACCATGATCATATGTATCTCCTCTAGGGTTTTAGAAGAGATCTCAACATATGCAATCAAAAGTAAGAGACTGTAATATGAACTCGAACAATTCTAATTCAATTCTCCCAGGAGAAAATGATCTGAGATATGCTAACCATAAAAATTATATATTTATAGCCAGTGTTGTTATAATTAACTAAAACTAAAATGAAGAAAACATATTCTTGGTAGCTGAAAAAAAATAAATAAATAAAATAAAATAAAATAAAATAAAAATATTGCCTTGGTGACTACCTGGAATAAGTTTAAATTGAAGTACTAAAATTACTAAAAACGAAACTGAAATAAAAATAATTAAAGCTAAATATATATATATATATATATATATATATATATATATATATATATTAAAAAAAAAATCTGTAACTAATAAAAATGGCAAAAACACATAACAAAATTACTAAAACTTAAAGTGAATTAAAATAAAAACTAATTATAGAAAAACAAAGCTAATTCAAAATATTAATAAATCTATAATATATAATATGTAAATAATACTAAAATAGCACTGTTTATAACAGGAATTGTGTCAACAATTGTCCTTTTTTCTCCTAACATGTTTTAAGACAAGTCGATACATTCAAAAAAATAAAAATAATAATAATAATAATTAACAAATATGAAAAGATCAACCTCTGAGCACTAACATTTTCTGCTGGGTCATTATAACACACACTGAGTCACTCATATGTTGCATCAACCAGAGGCCTAATATTCCTGATCACCCCAAAAGCACTAGCATGCTTGCCTTTACCACCTCTAGCAGTCAGAAATGTCCTAGAGGCAAGGTTACTGTGGAAAATAGGAAACTTAAATGGATTATTTCAGTATTTCACCTTTTATGAGGGGAAAAAAGGACATCCCACAGGCAGCCAGGGATCAGAGACAAAGCAGAAATTAGGGCCAGATCGCTTTAGGCTATGCACAAGAATCACCCTCACACGTTCCAATGACAACGAGTCATTTACTCACACTCTTTATTTCATATGCCCATATGGGCTGAATTGCCAATGAAGCACCATCATCATATATTACTATTTGCATTATAATTAGACAACATTAAATACCTAATAAAATGATTTTTCCCCTTTATTCAGTTTTTACATGACTTTATAATTCATCACTAGCAACGGTGGTGTTAATTAACCTTCTGAAAAGGAAAAAAGAACTGCAGAGAGAACAAGTCTGGGGTGATTCCACAGGCTGATGTATTTTCTGGTTCACATCAGTAAGCAAAGAGAAATAAGCTATTTTCGGTTTGGCCTTTTGGTCGGCACTGCTGAGAGCCACTAATCCACACTTAGCAGCTGTTTGCTTAAAACCCCCTTCAGCCTAAAGTGGGAATCGGGCCCACATGATTTTTCTTAAACCCCAACCACGCCCGCATCCCCTGGATAAATATTACTTTGTTCACAGCTATGCATTTTAATGATTATTACCAGGGACACAACACTACTGATTATCAATTCCAAGCCCAGTTTTTAGATCTCAGTAGTTGCATTATTGTTTCAAGGCCTTCAAAATGAGGAGAAAAAATAGTGCAGCTTTCCGTGACAAGACTAAAATGGAGATCGCACAGGAGGTGGGCTGATTTCCTCATTTTAAACACCACCTTGTTGAGATGGGGGGTGGCTGAGGTATACGGTATCCCCATTTCAGCTACATGAAAGCCCTGTCACTGTGTATTTAGCTCAGAAGCATGGCATGGCGTGGCTATGCAACGTAAAGAACAAGAGCCTTCTGAGCCTGAGAAGTGGAGGAAAGGGATGTGATTTTATCTGGGATCTTTCTCAACCAGTGAGGACTTGTAATTGAAAGCAGCAAGTCTAGTTCTTGTTGTAATGAGGAGGAACTGGCAAAGTGTACCGTGAAATAGCCATGGTTTAATGGTATTCAGGTATTTTTCCATTTAGGATTCACTTAATTAATTGTCTTGACTCGTTTTTCATTGTGTAAATGAGATCATTACACCAAAAAAAAAGCATATTCAACAATATATGTGTAGTGTCAAAACATATTAAGATTTCTTTCCATATATTTATGCAGTGTTGTCTCTGAACAAGGGATTTCAAACCATTTGAAATGAGGAGAAAAGAAGGAGAGGGAAAATGAACAGGAAAAGGAAATATTGAATACAAGAGGAAAAGGAAAGAAAAGAAAAGTAAAATAACCAGTTAAAGGAAACAAAAGAAAGAAACAGGAAAAAGGAGAAGACAATTAAGAAAAAGGACAAAAACAGAAAAGCAAATGAAGGGAAGGGAAAAGGAAAAGGAAAAGGAAAAGAAAAATGAAAGGAAAGGAAAATAAACAGGTTAAAGGAAAGATAAGGAAGACAAACAAGCGAAAGTAAAAGAAAGGTAAAGAAAAGAACAAAACAGAAAAGGAAAAGGAAAAGGAAAAGGAAAAATAAAAAATAAAAGGAATATTGAAAAAGACAGGTACAGGAACAGGAAACGCAAGGAAAAGGAACAAGAAGAGTAACAGGAAAAGGACAGGTAAGGAAGATAAACAAGAGAAAGAACAAAAAAGTAAGTAAAAGCACAAAACAGAAAAGAAAACGGACAGGGAAGGTCAGGTAAGGTAAGGTGAGGAAGGGGAAAATGAGAAGGAACTGTAGAGATAAGGCAAGGAAAGGAAAGGGAAAAGGGAAGGAATGAAAATAAAAATAAAAAAGAGAAAACAGGAGAGTTAAGAGAAGGCAACAGGAAAGGGAAAGAGAAGGAATGAAAAGATGATGAAAAAAGAAACAGGGCAGGAAAGACAGAAACCATTTTCCTGGTAAGCTGGTGTGTCTGTTAGTTTTAGTTTTCAGCTCTGAGCCGATCTGTATGGGGAAAAGATCCCGCCTGAGCCCGAGAGCTCAAGACCTGGCTGCGGGCACTCAACGGCTCTCTCGTGAACACACTAAGATTAGCACCATCGCAAATCACCAAAACAGGAGGACTCTTGACTGCCGACTCGACTGGCTTTTTAAGTCTGAAACAGGGACGGTTTATTTTTACATCCGCGTGATCGGGATTTGTTTATTGTGGCGTCTGAGAAGCCCAAGTATCCCCAAGTTGTTTACACAAGCAACCAACCAGCAAATTAGGCCTCAAATCAAATGTAGCGCTGACACGGGGGCCCGCCTGAGAACCTGTCTCCACTCCACCTCTCTGGTTTTACTGTGAGTGACATGCACAAACACGGCCATTTATGGGGCCCGAATTCCTGCCGTCCCAACACAGACGCGCAAATACTGGTGCTAAACTAGTCAAAAAACACGCTACCATTGTGCTAATGCAGTAACCCACCACCGCGGAGATAAATGATAGCTTTGTTTTCCCCTTCCTGACAGCTTTATTTCTGTGGGAGAAAAAGATGAGGCTTGCCCAATTATGCCTCCTTCTGCCATGCTGCATAATGTCAGCTAGCATGTAATCATGACTGAATTAGCGCTACATGACCCCGTGTGCCAGCGGCTCTTGAGAGCATGCTAACCAATATATGAAACTGACATTGAGACGATATCCTCCACTTAACTGCCCATTTCGGCTCCGAATTGAAAACATGTCCTGCCAACGTAACCGCTTGGCTGCTAAATTGTGAAACGGAAAGGAAAAACACTAGCTTAGGCAGGTTTAAAAAGTTCGCTGAAGGACTTGGTGAGCACAAGCTTTATTCAAGCTGCCACTAGCATGAAGGCGAGCTAATGGGATGTGCTTGTTGACATGGGCACGCAGAGCAGGCAACAGCAACCTCATTTACTGCACAAAGAAATTAGTTGGCCCCTTAGAAACACAGGTTGAGGTTAAACAGAACAACAGAGAAAGAGATTAAAACAACCTGACATTCCTCCCAGAGTCTTTAGCAGGCGGCGAGTGCCAGCGTCGGTAATTTACCTTTCAGTGGTCAGCCCTCTGGTTCAGCTAAAGGGGAAAAAACAGGTCTCTCAGCGGTTCTTACACAGCACTGATAATGCATGAAGACTGTGCCTCTATAATATCTCAATCTCTAATATGTATTCGCACAAGCCAGTCACACAGAAAGCATGTCTAGACATTTGTAACGAGACTTCTGAAGGGCTTAAATACTGATTTCCTCAAAATCAGCTTTAACGCTATTTTTGGCCTTTGCAGCAATCAATCCCTCCTCATTTTTAATAACAACCCAGAGGTAAAATTCAAGACAATGTCCAGCTGAACTGCACAAACTGCTGACTTGTCTAAAATTAGCATATTGACTATGAAATTCTCTAACAGTCCTCCATCTAGGGAAATGTCCTAATCACAGGCTTTCCTAAAGCAAGTGCTGGTTTTTCTCTTGGTCTTTTGCTGTCAGTTGTTTTCTCTTGTTGGCTTTCTTTCGATGAATTTCCTATAAACCTCTGGACTGCCCTTTTTAGACCTCAGTATATTATTTTCTGATCTCAGGCTATGTTCAGAATGGAACTGTAGTTTGCTACTTACAGAATACTGCATAGTACACACTTTGTACTGAAAAAGAAGTGCCCTTAATTATATTCAATATGCAGTATGTAGTATATTTTTGTGTATAAAGTAATAAAAGCATATATTTTTACAAAATAATTGTACTTAAAGTGAATTCACTTTCATGACTATGTTTTTAACACACAAGAACACGTTTAAAAAAGTGCAATTTCATTTATATTTAATTTTAAAGTGAACTTTAAATAATTATATTTTAATATATTTATATTATATGTATTATATGTGTATTATGTGTATTATATTATATTTTAAGTGTATTATTTCCATAATAAGTACTTTTCAGGAGGGCTGCATTTTAAAGGACTTTTTAATAGTAAGTGAAATATTATCTGTATTATTTAACTATTATAAGTATTATACCACCTTACTGTCACATGACGTCTTATCGTATATGAGTGACGTCTTCCTAACATCTTGGAAATAAATATGTAAAAAGTCTAAACATTTGGCATTCAAATCAAATAATGAGTTTAAAAAAATACAACTAATTAAATTCCATCACACTGGTAACGGAAGGTCAAGTCAAGCTCATTGCATTGTGGGATACAGTATGTCACGCAGCGTGCTCTGTTGTATACTGCACATTTTGCCAAATGTAGTAGGTCATCTGCATATTTCATATAGAACTTGCTCATACTGTGCACAGCACACAAATAACATTTCTACAGTCTATATTCAGCAGCATGCTAGTATGTGATCAAACTACTTGGAAATGCTTAGAACTACAGTTTATCTGATGACATCTGGGCCTCTATGTGAGTTATAGAAATCATATTATATTAATTATACTGAAACTTTCTCTGCTTCATGCTGTGAAAAAGTAAACAAACAAGATTAGCATCATATTTTTTACTTATTTTTGGCTATGAAAAATGTAGTTATCAATAGATACTATTATTTCCACCCCTGATGAAAGCACTCTGAGAGAAACTAAAACCTTTCAAACTCCCAGAAAGCCTGTTTCCATGCTGTCAGCCCTTGTGTGGCAAGCATTTTAATCTTTCCCCCTAAGAGGACTAGAAATCTACCCAACTCCAGGAAACAGGCCGAGGGTACAATGGAAAGGGGAAGAATCAAAAGGCAGCAAGAAAGCAACACACCAGGATGGGGTCCGGTTTTGGCCCTGTAGCCTTTGCATTTCTCCTACAACTGCTAGACTGAGACGGGGAGCCATAACGGTTACAGAAAAAAGCCGAAAGTTGGATTAGAAGGTTGTGAAAATGTCAGATTAAAATGTTAAAAGATGGGTCTTGCTCGGCGCTATTCGCACAGTGCCCCACGCATTACTGGGAGCGAACAGGTTGGATTAGTGGTGTGTTCCTTTACATGCAGACAAGAATCTCATTCATGGCAGCTACCTGTGTGGAGGAGAGATAAGTAGCTTTCCGTCAGAAACAAAGAGAAGATTAGCATTCTCTTACACTGTGCTGAAGGACACACCAGGATGCCCTCTGAAGCCCTCAGAGAGGAACAAGAAAGACTTGTGAAGAAAGAACAGATCAAAGCCTGTCAGAGTCCTCTCCTAAATATAGTTAAAATGTTAACATCATGAATCGTGCCAAAAAACAGCTGTTCGCTTAAAAAAAAGTCACTTCGGTGCCAGAAATGCTCATATTAAAAATAGATTATGTGTTTTCTGGAAAATGAGATCTATGAATGAAACACTTATAATAAAAAAATGTAATTGTGAAAGGGTAAAAACAAACGCTCTGGCACAAACCTTCAAGAAAAGCAGCTGTTAAAATCATTTGCATGCCGCTAAGCTAAATACATTTTACAACATTTGCAATGGCATCTTTTGTGCACAACACAATGGCACAACAATGCTTCTCTTTTACATGTATATTTTAAACAGAATAGGGCAGGAACGTTATATCTCTGCAATTACTGCTGAATGCATTATGCTTTGACAGTCACATTTGTGTTGGCTGGAGGTGGACATCGACACTGCCAAGAAGAGATCTTTCAACTTGCTCCTCATTTCTCATGTGAGGCAGACTGCAAATAAATGTGATTACGCTCGAAATACGGCCTGGATGGACATAAAATTGTGGCAAAATACTGAAAGAAGGGATCTGTAAAATGTTATTGCTGTTAAACAGACCAAAAAAGGGAGAGATCCATTTCAGTTAAATACAACAGCTCAACTCATCCCAATAGCATCTGCCCAGATGGCTTTCCTGGCATATGATATGTTCTGTGATAGCGGAAAAGAAGGAAACATGAAATGTCACTTTTACAGTGAAAAGAAGCGCTTTTAGAACAAAGCGGCCTTTTAGGAAAAAAGGTTTTGGGCTTTCACCAGAATTTAAAATGCCTCAAGTGAAATGCTTCCTTCCAAGTGTAAATGCTGGTCGCTTGTTTGCGGCTGATTGCAAAATAGAAAATGTAAGCATATCCTGAGGCAACCGCACTTCCCTTTCCACGTCATTCAACCCGATTTACTGCACTGATTAGCAAATGGAAAACAAAGAGGATTTTAACATTAAAGAAATTATTCATTAGTGCCTAAATAATACGTTGGATTGATGCTCTACAGTTCTGAAAATGTTAATCAGATTGCAGTTAGATGTCATATAAACAGAACTTTCAAAATGCGAAATTTGATTGGATTCATTCAGATTGACGAAAATTAGTGTAAACACTAATTTATAGCTTCCAGCAATTAGATTGACATCTTTCGTTAGCTCCTCCTCCTTAAACTTGCTTTGCTTAACCGTCTTTTTTATTTCAACAAAGATTTTGTGCTGAAGTGAAGCACAGCTGTCACCGTGGTAAACAACCCCAAAATTTGGTCTTTTCTTGAAAGATCTTCTTAAGAACACTACGACCATGGCTAATCAGACCTAAATCAAACCTCTATCATCAGCATGTTATTCCTCACACACAGTCTGGATGACTTTGCAGCTTTGACAGAGGTGACTAAGTGAACGCACAATGGCGAACCAACAGAGGTCCCTCATTACAAAGCCAAACACAGCCGTGACCTGTCCGAACCTGCATGGACGCACACCCTTTTGAACAAATGCACATCCATGCACACCCAAAGCCACCCACGCTTACTCTAATATCCGCCTAGAGACTAAATGATACAGCACTCAATCAAGTCCCCGCATCACCGCTGGTGATCCATGAAAAACTAACATGCGGCACACATTTCTATCTTCCAATAATCATCTCCTCAGACAAATGATCGTTTCATGTAGTCTTGATTACTGTGCCGCCCGTAGCTATCCCCACAAAAGTAGAAGAACAGCATTACTTTCTAATTTTATTGATTCTTCTTTGGCACAATGTGTTCACTTCGAGTTACATTCAGTAATAACTTGGCTAAGAGACAGCACTCTGTGTGTGACATTTCTTCTCCTTAATCTCATTTTATAAGCAGGAGAGAATTTAGTCTGCTTCTCATTAACAAACAGCATCTCGGCCCCAGCAGAGCACTGCGAATGTGGAACGATTTCGAATGTGAATTTGGAAAGCTTCAATAAGCATGCTATTTGTTTAAACATTGATCTCAGAGGATTCGATCGTAAAAGTACACTGTGAGTTCCGAAAAACATCAAATTAGTGATGCCTTTTATGCAAACACAGTTTATTGTTATTTTAAAACTTCTCATTAATTTAATCTTTTTCCATGAGTGCTTCTGTTAATCAAACTGCAATTATATCCTGAAATAAATTATGATATAAGTACCAATAAAAATAAGCATTTTAGTTTACACATAATATAAATGTTAAATTAATAAGTTATATAAGTTATATAAATAAGTTTTATATATATATATATATATATATATATATATATATATATATATATATATATATATATATATATCGTTTTCAGTTTTACATGTCTACGTTAAAAAATTTTAAATCAGTTTTTTTTACTATTTATATAGTAATATATATTATGAAACATTTCTTCTAAGTTCTATATACAAAGTTTTGCTGATTAAATTTGATTCACCCAACATCCTTAGACTTATTTATATAAATCAGATAACAAATAACCAGCCATTTTCTGTTTTAAAATACTGTATACACACTCAGCTTTGCTATGCATGGGAAAGTGCAAAACATGAGCTTCCTCAATCCAACAGCATTGAAAATGTTATTTCTGTCATGTTTAATGCAAAACTTGAGTTCAACACAATAAAGCTGAAAGTGACTCAGCAGAGAAATCTTTTTTTTTTTTTTTTTTTTTTTTTTAACTCAGCAGGGAAATGCGGCATTACATCAAACGCGCATATTTTGACAGCGAGAACAAAAACGCTGAAGCAATGTGAAATAAATAGCCGATGTGAATAGCCAGGAATCTTTGTCATTTTCTGGTAACGCTGTGATTTCCGTGGTGTCACCGGGGTCGCTCACGGGCAGAGCATGGGGTCAGTGAATATTAACTTCATTTACACATGGTTGCAAACAGAGCAGCTTGCACAATGCAGGCCTGCCTGCTCTGCTTAGTAACGTGAGCAGCCGAGCTGACAGGTCACTGCCAGGCTGGAAGATGGATGAGCTGAGCAGTTGACCCTTGGCTTGCCTGAGGAGCCAGCTCTATGGCTTCTTTCCCCTCTGAACAAAGACCCCCTACCAGCAACCGCCCTGCTCGCAACTCCAGCAGCACTAACAGGTCCCGACATCTCCATCAACCCTTGCACGCACACACACACACACAAGCAGATTTTGATAGGCTTAGTCTTTTTAGCTCGACACACCCAACCAAACGCTCTTTTATGCATGCATACACACACTATGGGCGGCTTACCCGCTTTAGCTGCCTAAACGCTGGCACACACACTTCTCTTTTCGAATTGCTCTCTGCTCATCCGTACTAATGGATGCAATTGGACAAGCGGACGCTGTGTTAAAAGCAACAAAGCAGCTGTGTGCGTATTTGTGCGTGTGTGTGTGTGTGTTCGGAGCAACTTTGCCCCGAGGCAACCGGGTGAAAGTGATATGTGACCAGGTTGAAGGCCTTAACACTCAGTGAGCATCAGGGAGGGTCTGTTGTCAGAGTGACTCTCCTCTGGGAGAGTGGCAGAGCAGGAGTCTCAGCAGCTCAATCTCTCCCTAAGAGCAAAATCAATAACTTATTACATAACTGCACACTTTTCTCCTTTACAGAGAGAGAGGGAGAGAGAGATAGAGAGATAGAGAGAAGGAAGGAAGGAAGGAAGTCTTAGGAGGCTTGTTCTAGTAAGAAAATGTCCTTTTACTGTGCTAATATCACAACCAGGACTCCAGAAAATGACAAGAGAGCCATTGGCTCCTATAATGGATCATTTAGGAGCCAAATAGCTTTGTTGACAAATTACAGAATCGCTCGAAATAGATGGTTGTTCAGAAGTGCTGTTGTCCATGCTCATGTTTAATCACAGTTATCTGCTGTGGTATAGATCCAAGGGGACACAAATTAAACGCTACATATTTATGCTTTATAATTGTTATACTATCAGTTAGTGTAGAGCAGTTGCAAAAAGCTGTGTATTCGACTCATTTGATTCAATTCAACCTTGTATTCTTTATGTTAGACAATAACCAATATTTTTTGGAACATACAGAATAACATTTTACAACAAAACTTTTTTTTAAAATAATTATCTTTATTAACTATTATTAATTAGTTTAAATATTAAACTATTATTAATCAGATCAAATCAAAGAATGACTCGCAGTTCAGTCAGTGAACCCAGAAGCTGCACGAATTATTGAGAGAGTGAGTCTGAGTTAAACCACTAAGTTGCCTGTAAGTTCAAGACTATTTCATAAATTATTTGGACTGATTCAATAAAAAGAACCAGTTCAAAAGAATCATTTGTTCCAGAATCATAAATCACTGCACAGTGTTCTTTTTTCATGCTTTTTATTTTTTTCAAAAGTGGCGTAAATGCCACCTCAGAGAGTTTTATTTTATTTTATTTTATTTTATTTTATTTTTTTATTTTATTTTATGTCAAATATTTTTTTCCACAGTCAGGAGCCTTTTAATTGTTTTTATAAGAATCTAGTAAAAAATCTACTGCTTTAATTATGAATGACAGAATGTTAACCGTACGTCATTTTAACTAAGAACTTTTTTGATCCAATGAAACAACAGGAAATGTGATTGCGAACATGAAGCCGCTACAACACAATAATTCAATAAATCAATAATTGGACTGCCGCCAACTGACAGGCCTGACTGACGACACAACACAATGACAGCTCCGCTCATGTTCAAAGCCACCTTCCATCTGACAAAACCGAGGGGGAAAAACAAACAGTGCTCTGGGAGCACGCCGCTCTTCTCCAAGACCCTGGCTGGGCGAGAAGGCCATTATCCATCAGCGGATGATTCGACCCCTGACAGCTTCAGACCCAACGGGCTTCCCCGAGGAACTCGCCTCCGTTTGAATAATTAAGCCCACTTACAGTTCTCTAACGGATGACTGTTTGTAGCCTTTACTTTCACACCTTATCAATCACTTGTGTGTCAAGGCTTTGTACAATCTGCCCGCCTCCAACTCCTGGTGGCATCATTTGAAATGCAAAGCACAGCCTTCACTGAGCCTGGGTCTTGCTCTTGCGTCCCTCCACCCCAACTACTTCTGCAGCTAGTCTCCGAAGCTAGTGCCCTCCTTCTGTGTTCTGGCAATCCGTCAGGCTTTGACTAACTTCTGTCCAACTATTTGACATCTGGGAGATGGATGGTGTCAGCGCCTGCCGTTGCCAGTACCTCCTCCTGTTAGCATGTTAGCCAATGCTAGCTTGTTTTTTTCCCCTAAGAATAATAAACAGAGGCTTGTCTTGTAAATAACATGAACTGGAAGAGCCGGTCAACTATCGGTTAATATTTGGCATTTCTTTAGACAAGATACGGTTATTAATGTGACGTGACATACATGCGAGCAACATACATTCCAATGATTGTTCACAAAAGCTTAACAAAAACAGAGATCAATGTCTGTCTACAAGGACTCTTTTTCTACTTCCAAAGGACTTAGTGTCTCCATTTTCTCTGAGTAGCCACTGTTGAACAGAGTTTCGCAAATGAATAGATGCTATTTTTGCTTGAGCTCTATGCAAATAAACTCTGTCATGCTGCTGAACACTTCAAATTGCTTTTTTTCCAACATTCATAACACTGATTCTTGTAAATGTGAGGAGCGGATCTCTGGAAAAGCAGGAAGGAGTGAAGCCACGAATGCCACGAAACGAGCTGAAGGGGGACGGAGAAAGAAAAAGTTATGGGATAGTTCATTCAAAAATGTGAGTAAAAGATGACCAATATTTTATGTAATTCCAAACTTGTATGATTTTCTTTTTTTCTGTGGAACACAAAAGTTGATATTTTGAAGGTTTCTGGTCATACAATGGAAGTCAATGGACCCAATTGACATTCATTGTATTTTTTCAAAATAGCTTATCTTGTGTTCTACAGAAGAAAATAACTGATGACAAAATGTTCATTTTTGGGTGAACTATCCCTTTAAGAGTTGACTGTTCACAAAAGAGAGTTTTAGAAGTTGGTGGCGTCCCAAATACATGGCACTCATGGCTCAAGACTCGTCACAACAGTCAAAAGCATCCGCTCAGCTTGTGTTTACGTAGGAAAACAATTAAAATACTGTGCCAACGGATGCAAAAGTGTCGTGCGAATGCCCGCGTAAAGGAAGAGGAAGAGAGAAAAGAGAGGAAGAAATGAAAGACACACAATCCTCCATCAGGCATCTGATGAATGAGACGGCCAAAACACACATTTTCATGGCCCTCCTTAGGTTACCCCACTCAATTTTTAATGCAAGACATTTTAGACTTTATCCCATATGCATGAGCGTCTGTTTGTGTGCGTATCCGTATATAAATAGTGCGGATTTTATAACGGAACATGGTAAGGTGGTGTAAAAACAGGAGCTTTGAAGGCATCAGGGTCACAGTGCCCTGGCCAAGCCCCTGAGGGGAGGAAGAGAAAGAAAAGATAAAGAAAAAGACAGAGAGAGCTGCAACATGAGCTGTATACTCTTGGAAAGATCAGTCCTCCATATTAAAAAGACCCCTGTCACTCACAGGCCTTTAGCCCCAGATACCGTGCACTGCATTACTGTTTCTCCGGCAGAAGGGGAAAACACACCAGTATTTTTCAGTCTGGTTGGTGCTCAGGGGGAAACTCTAAACAGGCAATTTAATATCGGGAGGATCGCTAAGAGGAAGTGCCGATGCAGCAGTCTCATGCTCATTTTATTTAGATTAACTACAGCAGTAATATCACAGCCACTCATGCCAGGAGCGACGCACAACTCATAAAGTGACAATGGAAGGGGGCAGGAATCTAACTGGGTGACAGGGTTTGTTTGTTTGCCGGCTCAGAGAGAAACACGCAACATTGTTTTTGAGGAATGTAAGATGGCTTCGTGAGCAGCGATTAATTCTCTGGAAAAGCATTCAAGACTTTCGGAGAGTTTGGCGTTGCATGCAAATTTCACTTTTCTTTATTTCTTTATTTTTTGCTTTAAGTGAGTAAAAAATCCTGAATGTTTAATAGGTTAAAAAAGGGTGGAATTGTAAAAAAAAAAAGACATAAAACGCATCCTTTTTTTATTCTTAATGTGTGCCAAATAGCCCATATTACATAGAAGCACCATCAACTTTCTCCTTTGCTCCCTTTCTGGCTTTTGAAATGGCTGTCAGCTTTGCAACAACCTCTCAGCGTGAAGCAGCCTTGCCCATTTTAGCTTTTGATAACATAATAGTGTTCTGAAGCACCCTTTACATGATAACTTAATGATGCAGACGTGTATGTGCACCGCATAAAAGCAATCCAAACCTTCCGGATATATCTGTTAAATCATTACTGGTCTGCACACTTGATAATCTATAGAGGTGGAGGTGACCTAGATTGGCAGAAAAAAGGGTGGACGGCCACTTAAACCACACAAAACCAAGAGGTCCTCTCCCTCATATCCTAATCGTGTGTCATGTGACTGGCAAAAAAACAACGCTTTCACCATTAGTGACAGTGATGGCACTGGGAGTGTTTTAGTCTTAATTGCAGAGTATATCAGAGGCGACTGCAGGTTCGGACACTTAGTAAATAACCCTGGGCCTCCGCTGTTTGTTTTCTCTTTCTGTCGGGGTCACTTGAAAGGTCCGGAGAGGGACCGGGCGATGGGCTGCACCTCCTCCGGACACAGTGCCGTTTGAGAGCGATTGGTTTGGCCCGGCGCCAAATGGAAAGAGAAAAGGAGAGGAGAAGAAAGAGAGCGGGCTGTTTCTGAGAGCTAGGCTGGAGTGCTAGTTATCATTTAATTCCAGTGTCAACGTGCATAAGGCTATAAATTAAGAGCCCACAAATCAAATGACTAACAGGGATTCCAGTTATTGTGCCAAGGATTTTTGCCCCCACATTTAATCCATCATTATTATCTCCGCCCAATAAGCATGTTTTTTTTTTTTACTCTGCTTTTCTTTTATTAATCGTTTGTCGTCTGCTTTGTATTTTTCAGCATGGTTTGTTTTGTTATTGCATTGCTTTGCTGTAATTCGGATGAATTACCTCGCATTGGGATAATTCTATGCTTGGGCACTCAGTCAAACAATTGGAATAAGGATTGTCTTGGTAAATGGACACATAAGCGAGTCTTATACATAATAATAACTTATTAATTGCTCCATTGTCCTTTCTTCTGTCTGGCGTAAGGTTAATCAGCGGCGCTCTAATACATGCCAACAGATGTGTACAAATGAAAATAAAGTACTCACGTTCACACGCATCTCCCTTCTGGTGAAATCCAGCTTTGCATATACATTTCCCAATGGGTACCAGCCACTCTCCTTCAGCGCTGCAGTGCATTTTGGGAGAGTTGTCGGCCTCCTCCTCTGCGTCACTGACGCATGTGCCCTCCACTTCCACCAGCGACGAGAACTCAGATCCCGTCACCGTATCTGGGAACGTGGCCAGGTTCTCAATAATCGACCAACACTTCTTGTAATACACTTTGACGGAGACCAAAGCAATGCAGGCACCTACATCCTGAAAGGCCAGGTAGAAGCCTCGGCGGGAGAGGGGCCCGATAATACGCACCTCCGTGTTGAGCTTCATCTTTCTTTCCCCCAGGTCACCCTGAGTGAAACTCTCGTCCGCGGCTATAGTGTCAATTTTCACATACTGACTCTCCCTTATATTCCTGCCCACCTCCACGTCGGTTTCCTGGTAGTACAAGTTGAACGTCTCCTTGCAAGAGCCAACCACCCCTGGAAGGCTGTTACAATCCCTCAAGGTAAACTTCAGCTCCACAAAAATCCTCTGGGCATCGCCCTTCTCAATCCAGTTAGTCCGTAGCCAATTGTTCTGATTTGGCTCCATGACCTGGCAGACCTGGTATGTGCGAATAGGTGTGTAGTTTTCATCCAAGCCGCTGATCTCTTCCCACTGAGAAAAAGTAAAATGCAGTTAATCATCATTATATCGTGTGCTGTACTATAATGCTCAGAACTAACCGCAAGGGAGAATCTTACAGCGTGTTAAAACTGGCCTCTGTGTGAACAAACTCCTCCAATATAAGATGATCGACATGAATTCATCTGCAGCACGGTGCTTCATTTTTTTACATCTTTTGCATAAACTGAGAATTTGAAATGTCTGTCTTGTCGAGTGTTTTACCCTAAAATATTTATTTTAGTGATCTGAAATTATATGCACAGTTCGGAAAATTGGTAGTATCTGTCAATCAATGCAAACACTTATAAGCACATAAAAAAAAATCCCATAAATGTATTGCAAAAATTACCTCATGCCTAATTGTAGCAATGTACACTACCAGTCGAAATGTTTTCAAATCCCACTATAAAAATCTTTTGTCAAGTAGCCTAAAAAAAAGTGTGCTAATGTGTGATGACATCAAAACAAATTGCTTTTAATTCAGTCAAAAACATTATTTTATATGACTCAACTCGACTACTTTAGATCACACCGGCAAAAGTAATTTTCTGGGCTTCTTTTAAACAACTTTCACTTGGGACGCTTAAATTCCATATACGCTGGACACTTGTTGGTTGGGTTTCTATTTGTTTTAACTCATTTAAAAGTTTTTAATTTATACAAAAACACAGTACTACTTTTTGACCACAACGAATGCAAGTTTAAAACTCCTAAAAGTGAACAGAACTGAAGTTAAATTAATATAACCAAATATGTTGTTACAATGATGAAAACATTTTTAAAGTCTAAATAAGATTCAATGCACTCAAATCACAGGACTAACAACATAAAATCTGCATTCTAAACTTTTAATTGCTGTTACTTTTTTTAGTTATGACTTTTCAAAATTATTTTGTGTTCTAATTAATTGTTAAAACGCCTAAGACTTAGAAAAACAACAAAACATCATAATTAAGAATATAACAAGTTAATATACTGCAAAAATCACTTTGTTGGCCTTTGTTGAACGACTGAATTTAACACGCCTTCCTTAAACCTTTTATAAAAACTAGGATCGACAAACAACTTTTAAAAGAAACAAAACCACCTTCGCATAAAGTCAAACCAAATTATCCATTGTTTAGCGTTTTAGAAACATTGTGATGTGGTGCAAAGACTTACAATTGAAAAAAAAACAACACATTATGCCACCACATAATTTTAGGTTGCACGTAAAATACTACGAGCAGTAAGCAAATGACAGAAGAGGTGAAAATCATAAATGTTTGCTGTAAAGTAAAAGTTGTAAAGTTTCCAGCTTACCCCGCTTGGAGGAGACGATATCCATTCCAGCTCTGTCTGCTGCGCCTTTGAATCCAGCAGGGTCACTGCCGACGACACATAAAGCGCACACTTACAATAATGCATCTTTAATTGTGATTAATGTTGGCACACATCTCGCTCATATTCCAGAAGCACTTTACATCGCGAGCGAACGCAGATACAAACCAAATGTGAGAGAGCGCGCGAGTTTGACCCATTTTCAGCAGACAGCGGTGGAGATTTACGGCAATAAGCACCTCGCACCTCTGAAACCTGTGCGACACCTGTTCATGTGTCAATATAACCGGCGGGCACCGCTTTCGCTTTCGGTGTAGATCGAGAAATCGCTAAAGTTCCTTCGTTTGAACCGTTGAGAATATTACGCGGATACGCGCGCGCAGCGCAGGTTAAGAACGACTTCATCGCGTGCGAAATTAATCGCTGTTTTGTTATTTAAATATATTTCGTTGAAGCGTTATCTGGTTTTTGTGTGGTCATATGACTAAAAGGAGCTGGTTAAATAATAAAATAAATAATTTTAATAAATATCGTAAATTAAAAAAAAAAAACTCTCAAAAGGGCATTCGCTGAGATCAGAACCTTAATTTAAAAATAAATATCATCAATTTGATAAATAAATTCGTAATTGAGCATGTTCAGTAATCAATAAACCTCTAAGTGAACTACAGCAAACACCCATAAGATCAACTGGATCTATTTATACCGTATACAGAATTGAATGATCATTTTCATATTTCAGCAAGGAGGCACGATACCTTGGGCTTAGGCTATATGTATCTAATATAGTCGATGTTGATGTGTGATATACATATTTGCAGGGCAGACATGTAGCCTATGGTAGAAACACACTGCTCTTTATACTAAATCTGTAGCCTACTCGATAACTTGGTAATACAGAAGCACTTCTATTGCTTAATTATTGCAGGAGGTTTATCCAGCACAAATCCTTTACTACCACAAACTGAAGCTGATCCAATGAGTATTTTAATATAATAAGCGTGATACATGTTGCAGTCAAGTTGCAGAATTGACTGTATAACGTTACCTACTGCCCGGTTGGTTAACAAGGCACATCAAGCAGATCTTTTTCAAGTTTTGGTGTTGCTGTTGTATCTTTGCAGTAAATGGAAAGCACGTAGTGTTTTTCGATAAAACGAGAACGTGATAAGCAGGACATACAGGGCTGTGAGGGTTAAGCTTAACCAGATAAATATGATGTTTAGTTGCGATGTGCAGTTAGTTGTAAATCGTCTTCGTGTCTGATTAGCGAAAGTCTGTGCGTCAAGGAAATACATATTCATGATATCAAACACAGTCAGGCGTATATGTCTTATGTGTGATAATAAATAAAGGTTGTCTGTCAGATTATCGATACTGTATCTGCTCTAACTACTGATTTGCTCGCGCTGTCAGGATGCAATGAAGGAAACTTTAGCACTCACCCTCTCTTGTGTTCTGTGCTATTCCAGTGTTCACATAAAAACATAAATCAAGGCAAAATATAGTCCACAAACACGAAACTGAGGTGCAAACCATGGTGCAGTTGAAAGTTGGATAAACAGTGTGCGCTTTTTCCAACGCGGCGTTCCCTTCCCATTGACGACGCTCCGGCAGCCAGCTCTGGGTGAATAAAACAGCCGTCTCTCACTCAAATAGCATCGGCAGCTGGGAGGCGGGGCTTAGAGCATTCAGCCTGTCACTCATCTTGACTGACAGAGAGCGCACCCACATTTGGCGAGCAAAAGGCAGTCGGTGTAAAAACGCGGACGAATCATCTTGAAGCGAGGGCGGATCCTTAATTTCAGTCTAAAATCGACAGTGTGGATTCACAAACTTTAGGATTAAATACTTTGTTGGACAGTGTAGAAAATTATATTAAGAAAAATAGATAATATTCTAATGTTCGGTTCGAAATACTGTGCTGGAAGTTAATACTTAAAACGCTATGAGATAAATGAAAAGTGAAAACAGTGAGTACATCAAAACAAGCTTTGAGAACTAGTGAGATACCTTTCCCTACAACAGCACTTGCACGGAAGCCTACTCTATCAAGATAAGACTTGAACCTTGGGTAGGGCAGGCAAGCATGTCACGACATCCGAGGAAACGTTTATATTTTTCCCAAGTCATTGAAGAGCATTGCATCATCAGCAGATAAATCCTTACCAAACCTCATCATGGTGCCTGTCGTGTTTGACAGCTCTTTTTGCAAATGCATACTCATAGCTTGCAATGTCAAGACTTTGTTTAGTCACTAACTAAATGGCACGTTACCGTTTGAGTTACATCAATAAAAATGTTTTTAGAAGCCAAGTCAAGCAGAAATTGTTTGTTTGATTATTTATTTATTTATTTATTTGAGAATTCACATGCCATATTAAGAAAAATGTTAGGCTATTTGTGTAGCCTGCCTGAGAACAGATTATATTTGTTTTTATGTTTGCTTGTATCTCACTATTGAGGATTTTAACTAATTAGTTGACAAAACCAGGTTTTGTGTACAAATGTAGCTACTCCAAAGAGACAAACATTATGTTAAAACATGATGAACAAATTTACAATTTTAGCACAATTCTCGAACTAGTTGTTTCTCATATATCTGTGTATTCCATCACTGAGATCCAAACCTGCAGGAATTCAAAATAAATAAATCTAAGAGTAAACATAAAGTTAAAAATAAACACCGAAATTAATAAATAAGTAACAAATACAATTAATCAGTATTTAGTTAATATTAGTATTTATTTAGTATTTATTGGTGTCAGTATTTGTTTTATCAAGTCATTTATTCCTTTATTAATTTTTCATTTATTTATTTAGGCCTCATATTCCATGACAGACAAGGATTTTTCACAAGTGTTATTTCTTTGACAAACACAGTGTTTTTCTGAAAATAAAAGTGAAACTCTTGCTGATTGGCCAGTGAAGGGCAGGAGGTCTGTTGTGTAGGTATAAAGACATGGAGACAGACAAACACAGATAAACATTGACTGCTGTGTTTTTTAGATGGTCACCTAATGAAGGAAAGTGCCCTGCTGATTCTGGACTATGAGTGTGAATGCATTGACTCATTATATGCGTTACTGCTCAAGAAACGTTCACCATGAAGATTGAGCTGCTGGGGTTTTAAGCGGCGCCAAGGAATCGAGATAAACACAAAACACAATTAAAAAGTGTAAAGTTAATTTCCTGCTGCTCAGATGACTTGCCAAATCACTGATAAATGAAAGCATGAAAGGGACCTCATTACCTCCTGAACGTATAATGCATTTGTTACAGGTCACTTATGAATCTCCATTTCCTAGAATGAGTAAAACAACTGTAATTATGCCCCCCAAATATTGATTAATAAACTCTGTGCATCACAAATGGATGGAGGTAGACAAGGACTCATTTCAAGGTTTATTTACCTCTGTTTTCTTATTTATTTTTTTGTTGTTTGGCCTGTTTATTATGCAAATGAGTTCTAATCCTCTTTACCCTTGATGCACGCTCCTGTGTTGCACATTTCCATGTTGCTTATTATTGGCTTATTAAACCAGCTTCAATTAGTAATGTTTTGGATGGACATACTTTAGTAGCCTATATCTTAAACTAGTAAAAAAAAAATTAAAAAATCAAACCACATGGGTATGAAAACAACAAGATATTCAGCGTTTGTTTGGCTCATATGAATATCATCGTCTGAGTTGGATTAAGCCGAGCCATGTACGCATGTATGAATTCATGCTTGAATATTTATAATCAACAAAATGTTCATTAACATTCTCATTCGGCTGAGTCTCGAGTGATAGCGCCAAGCTTTCCAGGTTGTTCACATACTAATTGCACTTTTCTTCATTTTTGTTTAACTCAAGAAAAAAAAAAAAATCCCAAATCTTCACATTGCATTTTAGCAGCCACATTAGTGAGTCCTCATCAGCTTCATGTTGCCATGGCATCAGTTAATTGAATTCTTTTGTTTGAATTGGGATTACACTGTAGTAGTCATGTGGAGATGATGGTTTGCGTAAGAGACGTTATACCTGACTCCACATAGAGCTCTAAGCTGAGCCCTCACAAAGAGCTAATCATTTTAGAGGATACTTCATTCTGAGTAGGTCTTTAGTGTGTCTTCCCTGAGAAGAATTACCACCCTTCAGTGATAACACTAACCGTTATTGTCATTTTACCAAAATTCATTTGAAATGAAATGGCAGAGGTTGAGTGAAGTGTACTAGACTACTAAAGCAATATTTTAGAAATTACCTACATTGTTCGAGTGGTGGTCATGCACCACTATGAAGTCATACAAATGTTTATTTGGAACTTAAAAGCAGTAGTTTTATTCCAAAAACTGTGGCAAACACGACGACCCTCGAGGGATACCACTTCAAGCGAGCGAATTGACCACATTTATAAATGTCTGCCTACACTCAAGTGCTTGTAACCAACAAAGAAGGCGTGAAAAAACTAGGAAATGACTTGTTCTAGGTGTTCTTATTATGTCTGATCTTTTTGGCATTTATTTGCGATGTTTTTCACAGCACAAAGAGTTTAGACTAGATCTCTTCATCAGCATGCCATTCTGTTATTTTCCTTCAGGACTGCATGTTTTTTTAATAGTTTCTCAGTCAATCTGCAGCAGCTGAACAGCTGAGCCGAAATAAATGGAGGGCCAGGCCAAAAGTACTATTAAATACGATAATATATATTTTCCACTTGTTTATAATGAGAGTGGAACACCTTCAGAGCGGCAGGCTGTCGGCCTGATCCCTTCACTCAGGCTGGGTGGAGCACAGCCGGGCTGTCTGGATTCTTTGAGGGCTTGAGGGGAAAACCACCCAGAGATTTAATATCCAGAGGGACTGAAAGCTTGCTGGACGGATGGGCTTGGTGTGCACTCGCGGGAAATTTTTAGTCCTTTTTATAGGTTAGTAATAGAGTGTCCCAACAGATTCAGACAAAATCGGGGGTGTTTAATATTACTCAGGGATTGTTGCGGGCTGACTAACATTCACCTTACATTGTCTGCTGGAGTAATCACAGATCTAGACCTGTACTGGTTATGTGTTGTAAGACATGTTGTAAATTGCAAAATGATTAGGAAACTTTTTTTGGCTTCTTAACAGATTTGAATAAACTTATGTGACATATAAAGGCAGGGTGGTTTTTGGAGTCAGTATATTTACATTAAATACATTAAACTGATCAAATGTGATGGTAAAGCAGTAAGCAGCACAACTGTTTTCAAAATTAATAAGAAGAAATATTACTTGAGCACCAAATCGGCATATTAGGATGACTTCTGTAGGATCATGTGACACTGAAGACTAGAGTAATGGCTGCTGAAAATTCAGCTTTGTCATCACAGGAATAAATTAAAATTTCATATATAATAAAACAGAAAATTGTATTTCACAGTATTACTGTTTTTATTGTATTTATTTTATCAAATAAATGCAGACATCTTTCATAAACAGTACAAACTTTTGAACGGTAGTGTATGTTCATATTTTATTTGTGAAAAAAATACATATTCTTACTAACTGCACATGTATATATTTTTTATACTTATAAAAAAATAAATAGTGTAAATAAATAAATTAAATAAACTCAATTATATATTGTGTTACACATATCCAATAATATACATATCCAATATATCCAGTCTCACAACAATGTTTACATATATATAAGTTCTGAAATTTTTTGGCCCACTAACACAGCTTTTTCAATTATAGATTGCCCTTTAGACTGTACACATTTTCGAAAAGCAACCATTACTTTTCAGGCTAAAGTGAGCTGAAGGAATTTAATCATATCTCCTTTTACCCTTTTCAAAAAGAACAATTAATGAAATTTAACGTGCATCAATTTCAAACGTCTATTGTGGCAGGTCACTCCCACAGTGTTTGTCTAGAGGAAAGACAATGACACCTCATTTGTGTCGGTGAAAACATGTTGCAGTGATCTGTCAGATTAGACAGCAAGGCTGTTTAACTCCACTAATTGTCAGAGTAACACGAAAAACAAAGCTCTTTTTATCTGTAATTTATTTATGTACAGAGCAACAATCACCATGCAGTACAAATCAGAGACAGAAGAGGGACTGCCTGAATCTTGAGCTATGTGAGTCTGTCTCCAGAGGCCACAATAAACTCCATGCATTGATTGATCTGCGCTCATTAAAGTGAAGAACCAAAGCTTGCTCATGTTTCTTATGTGAGCATTATTATTAGTCAAACAAAACTGATTTAAGCTTTTAACCACAGGTTGTATTGTAGTCAAAATGTGTGTGAAAGAGTGAAATCTGCAGTTTTTCTACAGCTCGGGGAGTTTATCTGTCATTTAGAAAGTAAAACACTCTGTTTGACTTTAAATACAGTTATTTGTCAGATGAAGCTTCCCCAGACGACTTTAAGACTTGTGTCCTGCCTCAGCGTTACTGTGGATTCAAGTCACAGGCATGTATAAGTGCTATGTATAACTGTGTCTTTAAATAAGCTCTTTATGGGGAGCCATTCAGTTTACCCTGAAATGAAATACGTGTTTATGAAAAGATTAAAAACGAGGAAAAAAAATCAGTCCGAATTATATAATTCCACAGGCACTGCTCTCATGATTATCATGTCAACAACATGACTATCTCTATTTCCCTATGTGTCAGTTTCCCGGTCTGTACGGACTACAGGGACACTTGCGTAGTTGTACACAGATTTTGTAGTTGACAGATGAAGACATCCAGATGGCTGCGCAGAGTTAATCACACTAGCCTGCTACGTTAGTCCTGCATAGAACTAAGCAGGGTTATGGCCGTTTAATGATGTCTAGTTTGGCCTTTCATGTCATTCTACAAGCTTAGCATGCTACTTTACCACTTAAACGTCCCAGGATAAACAGACAAATCACATCTTGAAACGCAAGTGTGGAGGCGCCTGACACGCACATCTGGAGATGAATAGTGCTCAGGCATTCAAAATCACGAGCAGAAATCTGGACTTTCATCAAGGTGACTGTACGAAAAAGATTTTACTCCCGCCCATGTGTCTTGTCTTGTTCCCTTCACAATCGATGGAGATGAAAGCGAGGAATGGAAAGTAAAATTGGCTGAGTGATTTACAGTTGATCAGATATGAGACCTCTTTCTCATATATCATTCCACGTAGAGCTACATAAATTCCTTTTAGCTTAAAGGTAACACTTAGCGCTGATGCTAAAGGAAGAATGGAGCCAAAGACTGTGTATATACCAAGACGGTTCATTCATAATATTCTGAATAGAAGAAAGTGCAAGTCTCGTCTTCTAAATAAAAGAGCCAATCGCCACTTGGTAAATTTAATGCGTCATTGCACTTCATTGCAACAATCAGCTGCACGAGCCTGAAATCTGCTCAGTTAGCATTAAGAAAAGATGTAAGAAACAACATTTGATGTTATTTAAATGTGAGTTTGGCAAGCATTTTTTGAAATTTTGGTATTTCCTCATTTAAGTAGAATGTTGGTCTTGGAGTTCGGCTTGGAGTTGGTCTTGGCTCCCCAGAGGCGTTGCAAATATGGCTACTGTATAAGCAGACTTTCCTTGAAAGAGACTTTGATGTACAGTAGCTTGGCATGTTTTCATGCACTTTAAAAGTTAGATTTCACTCAGACTAAAGCAGTAATTTGGCTTCTATAAAATGTCATGTAAATGCTTTAGTCTGATTGAAATTGTACCAGCCTGTTTTTTTATAAAGTCAAATTATCTAAGCTGGTTTCAATGTTTATATGTAGGTATTAGTACATAACATATACAGGTACAACAAAACATATTTTTTTGTACATTTGAATAGATGAAAAGTACAATATGGTCATACTGACAACATCTATAACATAAGCACTATTATGTATTTACAGCTAAGTAAAAATTGTATGACATTTTATTATCATAAATATATATTAATAGTTACATTTTTACTATTTTATAGATCCCTTAACCCTATTAAAATGTAGTACCAAAGTAGTCAAAGTGACGTGTGTTGCATTCGCAGCAAGTCTATATAACACATTTGTGTGAGGTACAGGGCAGAATTTAAAATGTTAAATATCCTGAATCATCATAGCTTGTTCTGATTCACTCCATGAAGGTGAACATATCTCATTTAAACACATACATAACCAGAAACGCAGCATGTTCGCAAATGGTGACGAAGCAGGCGATAGGCTAGATAATAAGCATTTGATATCACTGGCATAAAATTTTGTAAAGCTTTTTGAGGTGGCAAATTCTAAATTTGAGTTCGGGGTTTGACGATTGCAGTCGCTACTGAGAATGGAAACGAAGATTGTTGATTAAAGACTGATTGGGCGTTGATTGGGGTCTGTTCCTCACAAAAAGCAATCATATGGATTCTGAAGATTTGAATTAGAGTGCACAGTTAAATTTGATTACTTTTATGATCATTTTATGTTGCGTTTTTGGTGTATTTTATGGTCATTTTCGAGTTAACATTACGTTCTGTAATCCTTTGAAACAAGTTGGCACCAGAAGTCACAGAGAACAGAATAAAATGTTACGATTTCAAATTAAGTAAACAAGTCAACTGTATTAAACAAATGCGATTGAAAATATAATTGTAAAGATTATAATAATAGTATCAACCAATTAATTCTGTGAATTCAGCATTCAGTAGGATTTGTAAATGTGCACATATTTATAGTTCTTCATATATAAACCGTTTATGTTTTATATTCAAATATGTTTTATATGCTGTCAATACATTAATCATATGTTAATCACCACACTTTAGGTAAAATACAAGTGTTCTTGATACAGTAAACTATAAGACATAATGTGATTGCAGCTCGACTTTGTCCAAATTGGCCTCTGCATTGTGCACATGCTGTGAAAGACAAATGAGACATGAAACATGTATCTAATCCATTAAAAAAATTATTTTTATAGGAAAAATTGATCGCATTTTGTCATGTATATTCAAACAAAGAGATAAAGACTGTAGCTTGCAAAAAAACTAGCTGCAGTTCAATTACAAATGCACATGTAAATGCACTTACTGAGCCATTTTAATAGTATAATAGTGAAAACTGGCTAACAACCTTAATTTTATGTGAGAATCAGACTAATGACCTCTTATGTATTATTCCCTTAGGATGGTAAACCACTTCCATGACCACATGTTTCAAAAAGATGATTTATTATGTTTTTTTAAGCATCACAGTACCTCATCATAACTGTTGTTTAAGTTATATTTGCATGAATTAAATGTTTTCGCAATGGTTCATCTGCATCAATTCAGTCTTGCACTGATGTTCTTCAGATCTTTAACACACTGCAGCTGTTCTGGCAAAAATAAGATGGCTTACCTTTCAAACAAACCTCCTGCCCAGGTACAGCAGACAGGCATGTACCAAATGTAGCAACGGTCTAACATTACTCAGCCGACTCTTATAAATCAACCAGCCGTGAGAGAAAGAGAGAGAGAAAACAGCCCGTGTGGGTTTTCCATGGTGTGAAATAGTAGACGGTGGCCCCTGTTTGAATGTGAAGGATGGCTAGCAGAAAGGTGTATAATTTCAGTGTTACCCCATCTGCCTCAGGCAGCACTTAAATGCTGACGGTACTCAATTTTCTGATCCGTGACCCACCAGCCGCGTTGCATCACCTCGCTATGCTGCCATCTGCATGCGTATGTTATCCAGACATCACTCCCTTGGAATTAATGCTAATTTGTTTGTGCAAATATGCGGCATGATAAGACGTTAAAGGCTTCATATAATCTCCCCTGTGATTTACGAACCAGCACAATATGTTTCACTTTATGACTACAGTTATTAGCTAAATTTATTATGCATGAACATAATAACTTCAAATCATGCAATAACAACAGCTGTCGTTATCAGGCTGAGAGGGAAATATAGGTGTGAATTTGTTGTCCTTGAGGCGTGTAGCAAATATGAAGCATATTGATTTTTAATTCCACAAAAGCACAACCAATAGTGATCCACAAACCTTCAGCAATTATTATTCAATCAGGAAGCTAATGACATAAAACACAGGCCCAAATGAGCTCACTTTAGGGAAAGCCATTGAACACACACACACACACACACACACACACACACACACACACTTTAATGACATGCGTTCAAGCATCTGTGGTGATGAAAGCAAACAACATTGGTTCCCAGCAAACCAGGTTTTGAAGACTATTGTTATGTTCACATGGGGTCATTACACAACGCATTGCTTTGGTTGTATGAGACACAATAAGAGTAAGAGATGTTACACTCATATGAAAATTAATGACAGAAGTCGTAATGCTCAATATGGACGCCATAGTCCCACAGTTAAGGGCCAATCACATTTTTATAGAGGTATTGTATGTTTATTTACTTTTGGATGTGCATTATATATACTAATTATTGATCCATATGTCATTTTATTTTTTTTCTTCAAATTTGAGCTATAGAAGCACAATTTATGATAAGATTTTTATAATTCCTGATTTTAAATGTTTTTTTTTTAATTGAATTTGGAGTCTTTCCTCATTCAAATACATAGGAGGCGTAAAAATGCTGCTCAGAGGATTTTCCAAAATGGATGCCAAGTGGATTTGTGCATATTGGCACATAGGTGATTGTAGCTCATACACAATTTAACAGCAGTGTTGCAGTGATGATAAATCATAAAGACATGATGATATACAAACCTTGAGATGTCGGTTTTTCTGAGAAGCACCATCAGTTGAATGGTCAGTTGGAAAGAAAAAAAGACAACTGACAATCACTATATGGATCCCACTGGCAGATATGGCGCAAATGTGATGCATAATCGTAAAAAATGTCAATATGTGATGTTTTGAGATATATAATTTTTGCAACAGGATGACAGGCACTAATAAACATGCCAAATGAACCTTCATTAGTATACTTTATTCACTTATAATTGAACCGTGTGAAATAATATATCTAGTATATCTGTATTTGAATTTTAATTTTAATTTCATCAGAGCATTCAGTGTAGGTTGAGAGAAATAAATAGATATGTGATGATACTACATCAAGTCATTAACCTATGCACCTGAAATTTTATTCAGCGTTTATTCATATCACTATTTATTTGTTAATTCATGGTAAAATATGCCAAAAAGTAAACAAGCCAATACCAGAGTGATTTCAAAAATATCCAAAGAGTGCTGGCTTGATGCTGAAGTGTCAGATCCTTGGCACTTGCCACTCATTGATTTCAATTCCAGATTTTGTAGCTGTGTTAAAAGAAAATCCAGGAGATGACAGGAACAGATGTTTTCTACAGCTTTTGTGCTGCTGTATAACCAAAGATGGATTACGGTCCTGTGAGGCTTTGAGGCTCCCCTCTTGATGCAAGACACCAAGAAATTATATAAAATATGAATGTACAGGTGCATCTCAATCAATTAGAATGTCGTGGAAAAGTTCATTTATTTCAGTAATTCAACTCAAATTGTGAAACTCGTGTATTAAATAAATTCAATGCACACAGACTGAAGTAGTTTAAGTCTTTGGTTCTTTTAATTGTGATGATTTTGGCTCACATTTAACAAAAACCCACCAATTCACTATCTCAACAAATTAGAATACTTCATAAGACCAATAAAAAAAAATTTTTAGTCAATTGTTGGCCTTCTGGAAAGTATGTTAATTTATTGTATATGTATACTCAATACTTGGTAGGGGCTCCTTTTGATTTAATTACTGCCTCAATTCGGCGTGGCATGGAGGTGATCAGTTTGTGGCACTGCTGAGGTGGTATGGAAGCCCAGGTTTCTTTGACAGTGGCCTTCAGCTCATCTGCATTTTTTGGTCTCTTGTTTCTCATTTTCCTCTTGAAAATACCCCATAGATTCTCTATGGGGTTCAGGTCTGGTGAGTTTGCTGGCCAGTCAAGCACACCAACACCATGGTCATTTAACCAACTTTTGGTGCTTTTGGCAGTGTGTGCAGGTGCCAAATCCTGCTGAAAAATGAAATCAGCATCTTTAAAAAGCTGGTCAGCAGAAGGAAGCATGAAGTGCTCCAAAATTTCTTGGTAAACGGGCGCAGTGACTTTGGTTTTCAAAAAACACAATGGACCAACACCAGCAGATGACATTGCACCCCAAATCATCACAGACTGTGGAAACTTAACACTGGATTTCAAGCAACTTGGGCTATGAGCTTCTCCACCCTTCCTCCAGACTCTAGAACCTTGGTTTCCAAATGAAATACAAAGCTCTCATCTGAAAAGAGGACTTTGTACCACTGGGCAACAGTCCAGTTCTTCTTCTCCTTAGCCCAGGTAAGACGCCTCTGACGTTGTCTGTGGTTCAGGAGTGGCTTAACAAGAGGAATATGACAACTGTACCCAAATTCCTTGACACGTCTGTGTGTGGTGGCTCTTGATGCCTTGACCCCAGCCTCAGTCCATTCCTTGTGAAGTTCACCCAAATTCTTGAATCGATTTTGCTTGACAATCCTCATAAGGCTGCGGTTCTCTCGGTTGGTTGTGCATCATTTTCTTCCACACTTTTTCCTTCCATTCAACTTTCTGTTAACATGCTTGGATAGAGCACTCTGTGAACAGCCAGCTTCTTTGTCAATGAATGTTTGTGGCTTACCCTCCTTGTGAAGGGTGTCAATGATTGTCTTCTGGACAACTGTCAGATCAGCAGTCTTCCCCATGATTGTGTAGCCTAGTGAACCAAACTGAGAGACCATTTTGAAGGCTCAGGAAACCTTTGCTGTTGTTTTGAGTTGATTAGCTGATTGGCATGTCACCATATTCTAATTTGTTGAGATAGTGAATTGGTGGGTTTTTGTTAAATGTGAGCCAAAATCATCACAATTAAAAGAACCAAAGACTTAAACTACTTCAGTCTGTGTGCACTGAATTTATTTAATACACGAGTTTCACAATTTGAGTTGAATTACTGAAATAAATGAACTTTTCCACGACATTCTAATTCATCAAGATGCACCTGTATGTACATACACAGATACACACATAAAAAATTTAATTACATATATGTAAAGCATTACACCTTTCATCAAGGTTACAATATATATATATATATATATATACCACAATCACAAGATCAAAATCAGCATGATAAAAATGAACACTGTGTGCTTAAAACAAAAAAAGAGATGACTGAGTACTATAACTAGTATACAACATCAAAGCTGTCATAAGATGTTCAGAAGTGCTTTATTTCACACTGTGCCAACTTCATTTACTTCACATTGTGCCAATCTAAGCTTGAGGCCCCTAGCAGTCACATGTCCCCATTGGCCCAGTCCGTAATCAGTCTTTGTTTAGAGGTTTTTTTTTTTTTTTTTTTTTAATGAATCATTTTTCATAGAAAACAATTCAACAAAACTGTCATAAACTTTACAACTGGCATAGAATTTCATTTGGGGGTTTTTTCATACCACTTTAGAAGGAAAGCAATAAAAAAATAGTAGTTTTTGTATCTTCTTGGATCAAAAATGAACACATAAGAAGACAGGAAGGCGAGGGAGAGGGGAGGAGAACTGCTTTAGCCCTTATTGATAGTCTGAATACCCATAATGAGATGCCAACAGCTCTCAGCAAAGTTTGGAGTCATCTCCATCATTAAGGCGCCCACATGGACTTTTGACTTTAAGCATAGGTAAAATTTCCTTGAGGGAAAGAAAAGAAGGATTATGTAAGCTTTGAGGGGATTGGAGCACGTACATCCCAGTTCCTCTGCCTTGTTTCATCTTTTGATTCAGTTAATTCTTTTTAGGGTAAAGGAGGAGGTGAAAGCGCTGACTGCTGGCTGAATATACTCTTTCTCTTTCATTTGTGCTCTTCCGCTTCGTCCTTCTCCTTCACTTTTCTCTTCCCTCCCCCCTTCTTCCTCTCTTTCAGTCACACTTTCTCACTCATTTCCAAATGCAGTGCTCTTTTACTCTTTCTCCTGTTTTTGTTGCTCCTGTCACCTCACAAGTTGTTTTCACTGTTTGCTCTTCTCTGCACCCCACTTTCCATCACAGTGGGGCATAACATACTGATGCTGACAGGAAGACTCCAGAGTCACATCTGAGTTTGCTGGCAGCTCATTTTCCCAAGCTTATTAGAAACACACTGCTGTGTACAAATAGGCAGTGTTGACCCCACTCTGTGCCACATACAGAAAGTGTCCGTGCTTACTAAACCTACTCAGAAATTGTTCAGCACAACCGTACGGCACAAACAACCACTTGTTTCCATTTCAGAAGCGCTGGTGTTGTGTACAGGTTTAAATATGAAAAGACAGCTCTAATTCTTAAATTTGATTTGAGGTAACAAAACAGGATGCAGGTTTTCTGTCTGTCTGTCTGTCTGTCTGTCTGTCTATCTATCTATCTATCTATCTATAGGGTTATCTATAGGATTAGGGATCTAGAACACGGTCATGCAGTATAAGACATTAATATGTGCTTTGTAAGTATATGCTAGTAGCAATTATTTATTTATTTCAAGACTTTTTTTTTTTTTTTTTTTTGCATTCTTGGAACATCGCTACTTTCATATTGTATATAAATCATAAATACCGAATGGTGTCCAGGCTTGTACTGGTGTGTAATAATTATTTAATTATTGTAATAATTCTCTGCATGTATTCAACAGGACTGTGTGTTCTTTGAAAAAAAAAAAAAAAATGACAGGTACTGTATGGTTAAATTAGGAGAGACAGTCTTTTTGGTCAATAAAAACATTATTGAAACCTTGTGTTAATCCACACATCATTCAAACTCGTTGTAATCTTAAAAGAGTTAGCTATGATGAGTCATAAAAGATGTACTAAGTGCAGTATGCTGCACAGCTAAATTATTAATAGGGTATTTTTGCCCTTGCAGCAATGCAGGCAAACATTGACTGTTTACATAGCTGAGGCAGCTTCAGGTGATGTACTGGAAAACATAATTGTAAAGTTATTATCATAAGAACATACTAGAAATTACGTTCCAATTGCACAAATGTTCAAAGTTTAGCCTTGGGTGCGATTCTGATCTAAAACTAGATTTGTGTTTCATGACAAGAAGAATGTTCTAGAAATGTGTCAGTGATGACAGGCACCGCAAAGTAATAATCTGCCGGACCTTGAGGACGGAAGAGATTTATAGGGATGGGAAAATGGTTTTGGTTCAGGCCGCGAGTGGCAAATCTGCTTCGAAACATGAATTTAATAGAAGAAGCGTCGGCCGCACAATGATATCAGATAATTAAATCATGAAACAATTGTGCTTTATGTCGTCTTAAAATCTCTGACTTAACATGTGAAATCTGAAACCGCCACTCTGGGAGACACAAAGTCCCCAAAAAGGAAAAAAAACAATGTTTTAATTCCCAGGGATAACTTAGCATCAGAGGAATCGGAGAGCTCGTTGTCATGGAGGGAAAGATTAGCAATTATTCCTTATTCCGAGAGCTCTTCAACATCGCCGGCTATGTATAACAAAGGCCCTCAAAGTTTGCACTTTGCCTCTCAATAGGTATAAAATCTTTTTTTTTTTTTTTTTTGCTTTTAAATTGAAATCCAGCTTCCCTGACATAACAGATATGGCATCTGAAAACTTAATAAGTCATTTTCACAGCTCATCAGCCATTCCCCTTCCAGAAGCTTCGTCCTAGCGCTGTGGACATCGCAAGCCTCAGAGGCCAGGAGGATAATGTACTTTCTGTCAAATCGTGACACTTGATTGACATGCGGAGACAGGTATTAGGCCTCATTTTCCACCCATACATCCCTGAGTTAATATCTCTAGATGGCTGTGAGGAAAAAAAGGATGAAAATAGATTTGTTTGGATGAGTGTTTACTCCCCTGGATGCTTTAGAAACAAAGCCCTAAACAACATCCTATCAAAGCCGAATCCGTAAGCGAACGATACGTTTGATGGTATGAAGTGGAATATCTGACCTCAATCTTAGCGATAGTCACGCTTCCAGAGGACGGATAAACAATTTTATGAATAAAACTCTTTGTAAATAACCTTACATACTCATACAGTCGTATTTGCTAACGTTAATTTACATCCTTGCGTTCTTTGTTTTTTCTATGAAAACAAGCACTTTAAGAGCTCTCCTCATGTTTACATAGTTTCACATGAGTCTGGGTCCATGCGCAGTCATGCAAAAAGAAATATAGAAAACATAAAACAATTTTGTTTCTTTCAGAGTTTTGATTTGTGATCTTTTTTGCTCTTTCAGCTCCTGATAGCAATCTCTTTCAGCATTCATTTTGTTCTCCAGTCTGCCTGCGCTTGTGAAAAGGCAAAGGCTGTCAAGAGGACACGTCATTCTTTCCCATGATGCACTGCAGTCACATACTTGCACTAACAGCTGTAAGCTATGTGACAGCACGGATCACGTGTTAAAAACAGACATGCTTGATCACTCAGAATAGTCCAGTGATCATCGTCTTCGCACTTTAATGGGACAGTTCACTCAAACATGAACATTCTGTCATCATTTACTCACCCTCATGTCATTCCAGAATCAATATTTGGACCCCAGTGTTCTTAAAAATATCTTCTTTTGTGTTCAGCAGAACAAAGAAAGTCATACAGGTTTGGAACGACATGAGAATGAGTAATTGATGACAGAAGTTTTGGTTGAACTATTCCTTTAACATCAACTCATCACCATTGCCGTTGCTGTCATTGCAGGAATCTGGATCACTGTATTTATGACAACGTTGATAGACTGCACGTATGCTGCTTTGAGCAAGTACAATTGGATATATTATGTGAAGAGAGAGCAAGAGAGAGGAATTTGTTGCATGTGAAGCTACATAAACAGTAGAAAAGATGCTTTTCAACCAGCATTGATCCATAAAACAGCGAAGTACATTTGAAATCAGACTGGCGTGGGATTGATATTAAGATTCAAAGGCTATACGACTGCGCCAGTATTTCAAAAATGCTCTGCTATCATATTTTACTCTGACCATCAGAGCAAAAATCTTTCAGATTTAAAATTGATTTGCTGTCTGTTTTTAAATAAGACCTATTTAAAAATAAAATCATTGTTAAATCAGAAGAATTTTTATTAGTTACACACAAACCCATAAATACTCTCACCAAGCCTGTACTATTAGAATAAAATGTTAATTTTTATTATAAACAAACTAATGCTCTTACCTCCAGACCTGCCAATAAGGTGTTCAACACATTATTATGACCATAAAAAAAGCATACTGACTACCAAACAGCTATCTAGATCTACTCAAATGTGATGGCATATAACAGTCAGGAAGAGTCTCATTTCTAATCACACTCCCTTGTGTCTTTATTATAGACCGCTGGAGGCAAGGTTTCAACAATGCGACAGATATGAGAGACTTCACAGATTTATCAATTCATACGGTATACTCTGCTCATTCCATTGCCCACCTATTAATGCTCCATTAGTTTCTTGCCCTGGAAACTCTGAAGAACATGGCTATAGCATAACAAATGAAAATAGTAAATAATATGCAGCGCTTCTGGCAAATATGATAATTCAGGCTTGGCAGAATGTCTGTCCTGTTGGAAAGTAGCTACTGTTTTTCAGGTTGTGAATGGTGCAGAAGCTGATAAGGTTTTAAAAAGGATGGAGAAAAGGTATTTAGCAGGTAATTAATCCAGAAAAGCCTGGTAAGTTTACTGTTTATTTATTATTTTTAAAAACACGTACTGACTTGAATAAGCATTGCCTCTTCCATGATGCGCAACTTCTAAACTGAAAACAGGAAACGAACAGGAAATGATGTCATAGAGACACTCATGCAGACACTCATGAATGTATGTAAAAGTCAATGAAATATCAGATAATTTGAACATTTGATGACATAGCATCAAATCATGTGATGTCATTCTGCAAAAATATAATGATTACTATGGACTAATAATTAATTATTTTTAAAATATATGTATTGTAATGTACTACTATTCAAAGGTTTGGGGGGTGGTAGGGAGATTTTGAATTATTATTATTATTATTATTGTTTTATCCTGACCAAGGCTGCAATTATTTGATTCTTTGCAGTAAATATAGTAAATACATACACAGTAAATACAGTAATATATTAAAATGTTATTACGATTTAAAATAACCAGTGTTAATTTTGACAGGCATTTTTGATTTAGTCTTAGTCTTGAGACGAAAATGCTTAATAGTCTTAGTCACATTTTAGTCATTTGAGTCTTTCATAGTTTTAGTGTAGTTTAAGTCGACGAAAAGTTATTACATTTTTGTCAACTTTCAGTCATTACTTTTAGTCAAACTGCAGTTACCAACATTTATTTAGGTTTACATTTATTTATTTATCTATTTTATATGTAGTCTTCTAACAGAAATAGTCATTAATTCTTCTCTCTTTAGACCAAATCAATTAAGCCAGGGGTCACCACACTCAGTCCTAGAGGGCCGGTGTCCTGCAGAGTTTAGCTCCAACTTGCCTCAACACACCTGCCTTGAAGTTTCAAGTATACCAAGCAAGACCTTGATTAGCTGGTTCAGGTGTGTTTGATTAGGGTTGGAGCTAAACTCTGCAGGATACCGGCCCTCAAGGAACAAGTTTGGTGACCCCTGAATTAAGCTCATGAGAAATTTGAATCAAGGATTGAATTTGGAAAAACTGGAATAAATGATGACAATTTTCATTTTTTGGTTGAGATACAAATTAAACAAATTTTTAAGAAACAGTAGGTTTACTTAACATGTTTACATTTATTTAACGTCTTTTGTTAGTTAACATTAATGACACAGATAGGTATTTAATTAGGAATGCTGTCCCTTTAAGACGGAAGGCATGCATGTAATACTGACACACATTCAGTTTTCACCCACCTGTTTACGTTCACTTAAGCCATAACTGACTGTATTTATGTGAGATACTCTACACGATGGACATTTGGACTGCTGTGTGTGTGTATTTGAGCACTGAGAACTCATCGAGCGCTGTGTGAGAACTGAAGAAGTGGAGCGTGCGCGAGAGAGAGCTCTTCTATCAGCGCGATTCCGCCTCTCCCGCCTTCACTAACTTTAAGTTAATCGACAAAAAATTGTGACTCCCGGGAAAAACGGGACGTCAGGTCACCCTATCTCTAACCTGAGGCCATTGTTTCAGATCGCTAGTTCGCGTTTTGGTAGCCTGTCCATCCACTGCGGCTGCCATACTGAGACTAGATAATATGCAAACGCCCCTCATCCGATCGCAATCCAATGACAGAGAAGCACATTTTGAAAGACAAGACAGTTAATTTAGTCTATAGGATGTATTTTGAATGTCCGGTATTCCTCAAATAACATTCTAGTCCCGTCTCGTCTTGTTAACGAAGACGCGGCATACATTTCATCATAGTTTTTATCATCAGATATTAGTTTTAGCTCGTCAACGTCACGTCTTAGTCGCAGAAAAAATGTTCGTTAACGAATATTTTTCGTCATCGTCTTCGTTGACGAAATTAACACTGAAAATAACAAATTTCTATTTTAAAATACATACTTTAAAATATTTCAGCAGCCATTACTCCAGTCTTCAGTGTCACATGATCTTTCAGAAATCATTCTGATATGCTAATTTGCTGCTCAATAACAATTTCTTATTATTATCAATGTTGAAAACAGCTGTGCTACAATTTTTAGCACAACTTTTTAAATAATAAATAATTTTTATTATTAACTTTTTTCATGTGTCTTTTCTGAATAGAAAGTTCAAAAGAATAGCATTTTTTTGCAATGGAAATGGATATATATATATATATATATATATATATATATATATGTATGTATGTATGTGTATGTATATATATATATATATATATATATATATATATATATACACACACACACACACAGATGCATCTCAATAAATTAGAATGTCGTGGAAAAGTTTATTTCAGTTATTCAACTCAAACTGTGAAACTCGTGTATTAAATAAATTCAATGCACACAGGCTGAATTAGTTTAAGTCTTTGGTTCTTTTAATTGTGATGATTTAACAAAAAACATTTAACAAAAACCCACCAATTCACTATCTCAACAAATTAGAATACTTCATAAAATTGTGATGATTTTGGCTCACATTTAACAAAAACCCACCAATTCACTATCTCAACAAATTAGAATACTTCATAAGATCAAAAAAAAAAAAAAACATTTTTAGTGAATTATTGGACTTAAGTATGTTCATTTACTGTATATGTACTCAGTACTTGGTAGGGGCTCCTTTTGCATTAATTACTGCCTCAATTTGGCGTGGCATGGAGGTGATCAGTTTGTGGCACTGCTGAGGTGGTATGGAAGCCCAGGTTTCTTTAACAGTGGCCTTCAGCTCATCTGCATTTTTTGGTCTCTTGTTTCTCATTTTCCTCTTGACAATACCCCATAGATTCTCTATGGGGTTCAGGTCTGGTGAGTTTGCTGGCCAGTCAAGCACACAACACCATGGTCATTTAACCAACTTTTGGTGCTTTTGGCAGTGTGGGCAGGTGCCAAATCCTGCTAGAAAATGAAATCAGCACCTTTAAAAAGCTGGTCAGCAGAAGGAAGCATGAAGTGCTCCAAAATTTCTTGGTAAACGGGTGCAGTGACTTTGGCTTTCAAAAAACACAATGGACCAACACCACCAGATGACATTGCACCCCAAATCATCACAGACTGTGGAAACTTAACACTGGACTTCAAGCAACTTGGGCTATGAGCTTCTCCACCCTTCCTCCAGACTCTAGGACCTTGGTTTCCAAATGAAATACAAAACTTGCTCTTATCTGAAAAGAGGACTTTGGACCACTGGGCAACAGTCCAGTTCTTCTCCTTAGCCCAGGTAAGACGCCTCTGATGTTGTCTGTGGTTCAGGAGTGGCTTAACAAGAGGAATACGACAACTGTAGCCAAATTCCTTGACACGTCTGTGTGTGGTGGCTCCTGATGCCTTGACCCCAGCCTCAGTCCATTCCTTGTGAAGTTCACCCAAATTCTTGAATCGATTTTGCTTGACAATCTTCATAAGGCTGCGGTTCTCTCGGTTGGTTGTGCATCTTTTTCTTCCACACTTTTTCCTTCCACTCAACATTCTGTTAACATGCTTGGATACAGCACTCTGTGAACAGCCAGCTTCTTTGGCAATGAATGTTTGTGGCTTACCCTCTTTGTGAAGGGTGTCAATGATTGTCTTCTGGACAACTGTCAGATCAACAGTCTTCCCCATGATTGTGTAGCCTAGTGAACCAAACTGAGAGACCATCTGCAAAAAAAAAAAAAAAAAAGATCTCTATGAAGAATTTCAGTCAGGTTTCAGGCTCCATCATAGCACAGAAACCGCACTTGTTAAAATTACAAATGACTTGCTTCTTGTGTCAGACCAAGGCTGCATCTCATTGCTAGTTTTACTTGATCTTAGTGCTGTGTTCGACACCAAAGATCAAGACATACTCATAGATCTATTACAAAACTATACGGGTATTCAAGGGCAGGCTTTAAGATGGTTTAGATCCTACCTGTCCGATCGCTACCACTTTGTTTATTTAAATGGGGAGTCATCTCAATTATCACCAGTAAAGTATGGGGTACCACAAGGATCTGTCCTAGGTCCTCTGCTATTTTCAATATACATGTTGCCCCTTGGTAATATTATTAGAAAATGCGGAATTAGTTTCCACTGTTATGCTGATGATCCTCAACTATATATCTCAACAAGACCAGATGAAACTATTAAATTATCTAAGCTAACAGAGTGTGTTAAAAATGTAAAAGATTGGATGACCAATAATTTTCTTCTATTAAATTCAGATAAGACATATATATTACTTATTGGACCAAAAAACAGTACACAGAATCTCTTGGATTACAATTTGCAATTAGACGGATGTACTGTTACTTCCTCTACAGTCAAAAATCTGGGTGTTATATTAGACAGCGACTTGTCTTTTGAAAATCATATTTCCCATGTTACAAAAACAGCATTCTTCCATCTTAGAAACATTGCCAAGCTACGAAACATGTTACCTGTTTCTGATGCAGAAAAGCTAGTTCATGCATTTATGACCTCTAGACTGGACTATTGTAATCCACTGCTAGCTGGTTGTCCTGCATCTTCAATAAACAAGGTACAGGTAGTCCAAAATGCAGCGGCTAGAGTCCTTACCAGATCAAGAAAATATGATCATATTACCCCAATTTTACAGTCTCTGCACTGGCTACCTATTAAGTTCCATATCAGTTACAAAATATTATTACTTACCTATAAGGCCCTTAATGGGTTAGCTCCTGCGTACCTAACTAGTCTTCTACCTCGCTACAATCCATCACGCTCCCTAAGGTCGCAAAACTCTGGACTTTTGGTAGTACCTAGGATAGCAAAGTACACTAAAGGAGGTAGAGCTTTTTCGCACTTGGCTCCCAAACTCTGGAATAGCCTTCCTGATAATGTTCGGGGTTCAGACACACTCTCTCTATTTAAATCTAGATTAAAGACACATCTCTTTGGCAAAGCTTTCAAATAATGCATCTCATAATCTTGTACTGCAGTTATATCTGATCAAATGCACATTATTATTCTTTAGCTTGGGTTAAACAAATCAGTTTTGCTT